>ML380679.1:82393-129424 GCA_005239525.1 Nicotiana knightiana | reverse complement strand
GTTGTGATTGAGTCATGTGCAATGTGTGAGTGAGGTTTAGTGATTTTCTATGCTATCCTGTGTAGTCTAGAACTTGCCCTGTGTGTTAATCGAAGCGAAATTGTAGGTTATGCTAGTCTAGGAGATGACGTAGGTATTTTCTTTCTTGATCATGGATGTGCTTGTCAAATAAGAATTACATTTTCCATTGCTAGCCCTTTGAACCTTTAGACCTTTTCTTTGGTACCCACATTACAAGTCGTACCCCTACTTTGTTCTTAAATTGAGATTTTTGTACCTTTTCTTCCTAAGGCACTTAGTCGCTAAAAGAAGTAAGGTGGGATATTGGGGATTAACTTTTGAGTGGAGCCATAGAAAGGCCTGTTAGTGCACTAAAAATATATTCAAAAGTCACTAGCCATTGAATCTTCACATATGGAGTGTGTGTAGGAAAGCAAAAAAAAAGGATAGTAAAAGTATGTACAAAAAGATACACACCTCCAAATTTTTATTAATTTGTGCTGGTGAAAATATAGAAGTGCTTAATTGAAAAAGGGCTATGTTGAATATGAATTGTGGCAAGGGAATTGGTTGAGAAGAATATGTGTTGATTTGTGAAGGTAGTGTATTAAAGTGCTTAGGAGGGTTAGTCACTATTCCTAAATATATCCTACCCGTCCCTTAGCCTACATTACAACCTTAAAAGTCCTAATTGATCCTAGATTTGGCTAACTTGAATTAGTGGAGATCTACACTAAGGGCAAGCTTATGGTACGACCACGAGATGCATATGAATTCTTTGTGAGAGTGAGTGAATTTGTTCAATTGTGTGATGTCCTTAAATAATGTTCAAAAGCATATTTGAATGTGTGGACTAGTTATATTCACTCTTTTGTTGTTGGTGAGGGAACATGATCTTATGAATGATTGGTAATGTTGTAAACATTCTTGTTGGGTAGGTGCATGAATTGAGAGGGCTTAGTGGTTGCAAGTTGACTCTTGAAATGGGTGGTTACAATTAGGTTATTGGTATGATTGATTAAATTGTTATACTTGGGCATGTTTAAAGAAGGGAAAGAATGTGAAATTTTGTATGTTCATGCTTGATTGTCGGTATCGATCATAGTTAAGGGGTAATGTGTGTGATTGAAATGTAAAATACTCCTTGTTAATGAATTATGTACGTGTGAAGGATATTGCTCGAGGACGAGCAAGAGTCTAAGTGTGGGGTGTTGATGTGTGGCTATAATTCATGGTTTAAAGCATTATGTGCCTTACATTTTATGTGCGTTAATGATAAAATACACATCGTATGTGCATAATGGAGTCTATTTCATGTGTAGGTGAATTGGAGGTGGAAGCTGAGCTAAATGGATGCATAAACGTCAAAAATACGCTCAAGAGTCAAAAAAGAGTGAACCGGGCTATAGTCGGGCGTTTAGGTTGTAAAGCCTGGTCATACCAGGCTTTATCCGGGCGTTTGGGCTATAAAGCTTGGTGTCACCAGGCGTTTGGGGGCGTTTGGCCCATAACGCCAGCTCTGGCGAGGCGTTTGGCCTGTAACGCCTGGTCCCTGATCCGGCTTAGTCCGAGTTTTGAATGTTTTAAGTGTTTCCCGATTTGACTAGAAGTATCCTACACGTTTAGGGTTTGTCCCAAAACATATAAATAGACCCAAAAGCACAACTTTAAGGGGAGATGCCACTTTGGAGNAAGGATTATCAGTTTTCTTCATCTTATTCTAGTATTTTCAATTCATGCAACACTTATGCAATTGTTTGATTTTAGCATGAGTGGCTAAACACCCATTGTTCTGGGGTTGTGGTTTAGCCATGAACATTGTTGTTCGACATTAACTTAACCTTGATTATAGTTAACTCAATATATGGTTGTTTCTTCAATTCTGTGTTTAATTGCTTAATTGTCTGGCCAGCAGTTAGGTTCTATATACTATCTATGTTATGCTTGGGAAAGTCGTATATAGATTAGAGAAGAATTGAAGAGAGCGCGATATTAACCCTTCAGGGGAGCGTATTTGTGGTTAGAATAGGAATATACCTAGTCACCGTGCTTAATTAAACATCATAATCTTAGTGCGTTCTAATAGATTAATTTCATAGGAATATAGGTGTTAATCTATTGAGAATAGGCGAGTAGTGCTTCGGGAGAAGGCTATGAGAGCAATTATCGATTAATTAGCAACCATGAGTGAATTATATGAAGGGGAGAGTTAATTAGAATGCAATATGAGTGGTGAATTGATCACAACCCTGGAATATTTGCCTCTACTGAATACAAAACAATACTCTCGTTACTCGATAATTAGTTATTTCGTATAATCGTAGTATAAATTAGTTACGTTCCTTGATTTTATTTTGGCTTGATTAAAATAACAATTAGAGTGATTCATCAAGTAGTTTACACAAGTCTCTATGGGTTCGACATTCGATTTATTATTATATTACTTATACGATCACGTATACTTTCATGTGCGTTTGGGACCAACAAATAAAAGTTTGTTAATTAAAAACAGTGATTTAAAGATTTTACTTAAGCAATTATATCCTAATACATATCCCAGAACCCGGTGTCAGAAGAACATGAGCAATTTCTAAGAATTCAACAATCATTACAAGCCTGTCCGAATACAACTGAACAAGGAAATTTAAATGAAATAGATACAGTACGAAGGAGACTCTGTCAGCTGCAGATTGCCTCCGGATGATGCAGCTCGCATAAGTCTCCGAATCCTCCACATTGCTATGAAAGTACATGTGCAATAAAATGCACAGCAAGTGTAGCATGAGTACAAAAACAACGTGTACTCAGTAAGTCGCCCGCCTAACCTCAGAGAGGTAGTGATGAGAGGTCAATTTAGACACTTACTAAAGGTCCATTTAAAATATTCAGGAGTAACACTAAGCATGGTTCATCATAGGCAATTTATAAAACAGGATTTAAATATCTTTCAACTCCGTTCACGTTTAACACTTTATATCTTCGTCATATTAACAATTAATCAACATGGTGATTTAATCAAATAATAATAAATCGATGGGAAGGAACAACTTCTTCCAAAAGTCTTTTTAATAACTTTAAATCTCTGTCCTTCCAATCGAAAATTAAACATTTCAGGCCAGTAATCAGGCAATATCATAGCAACTACGCAAAAAATATCATGCGCAGGCAATGCCGAGGGTCGAACAGCACGGACCAACAATAATAAATTGTGCACTGCCGAAGGGTCGATCGGCTCGAACCATAGATGCATTTCATCTTCCCCGATCGCGAATCGATCATGCGACGCGGTTAACATAATATGGCTAGCCTGCTCGCGAATCACTCAAGCGACTCAGGCACCCAAAGTTACACATATCCACATAATAAATTCGTATTTTATCAGGAAAATAGTTTTTCTCAGGGAAGTGGTAAAATCTTTATTAAAAGAAACATGAAATATAGGTTTTGAAATCTTTGTTTTTGAAACTCATTTGTCAAGTTTAGTAACACTCCATGATACAACCCAGTCCAGGTACACATATATCCACAGCGAAACCAATTCTCTTTCTAAAAGATTTAACAATATGAACTCTAGCTTTCTTGTAAACATTCAATTACGTTTCGGTCATATCAGCAGTTTAATATTACAGGCAGGGTTATAGGTACGCACATAAAGCATGCTAGTAGGTCCTAGGCTACCCGGACATGGCATAATAGTAGCTACGCACACTCCCGTCACCTCGTGCCTACGTAGCCCCCAAAGATAATAGCATATACTGAATTAATTCACCTAGGGGGACGATTCCCCCTCACAAAGTTAGAAAGGAGACTTACCTCGCTCCGAAATTCCCACACCGGCTTCCAAGCCCCTCCGATGACTCCACGGACGCACAACGCTCCGAAACTACCACACAATGGCAAAGCAATGAAAACTTATCCTAATACTCACAATAAATTCAGATTATATACTTTCCCGACCCCGCTCGGAGAAATAACCAAAATGCCCTCAGGCCCACGTGCTCGGAAATTCGAAATTCTCGAAGATACATTCTACCCATAGCCTTACTAACTCAAATATATAATTTACTCAAATATTCATGCTCAATTCGTGGCTAAAAATCCAAATTTTCCATTTCCTAGGTTTCTTCAATTTTTCCTAAATTCCTACCAATTTTCATGTTCAAATCCATGCAAGATCACATATTTAACTTAGAAATGGGAAGAATTCACTTACCTAGTGATGCTTGCTAAAAATCCCCCTCTTGAAGCTCCCAAAATCGCCACACCAAAATGAGAGAAATGGCCAAAAATCCGTTCTTAAAATACCCCACTGCCTCCAACCATTTCCGCACCTGCGAAAATTCCATAGCAGGTGCGGCTCTGACTCAGCCCAGCAACTCCCGCTCCTGCGATCCCTCCGCGCATCTGCGATTCCGCAGGTGCGACCAAACTCCCGCACCTGCGGTCCCTCAACTCTAGACCCAATCTCGCACCTGCGGCCAAATCCTCGCAGGTGCGGATCACACCAGATGACAGCAATCTTCACTTCTTCAAACTTCAATTCTTGATCCGACAACCACCCGTAATCCACCCGAGGCCCCCAGGACCCCGTCCAATTATACCAACCTGTCCCAAAACATGACGCGGACTTGCTCAAGACCTCAAATCTCAAACAACGCTGAAATCATGAATCACACTCAAATCCAATTCTTTAAGAACTTAGAATTTTAAACTTCTACATCCTGCCGAAATCTATCAAATCACACCCGATTGACCTCAAATTTTGCACACAAGTCATATTCAACATTGCGGACCTGCTCTAACTTTCGGAATCGTATTCCGACCTCGATATCAAAACTTTCACTTCCGGTCGGATATCTCAAAAACCTTCAAATTTCTATCTTTAGCCAAATGACTTCAAAATGACCTACTGACATCCAACTTCACTTCCGATCGCGCTCCCAATTCCACAATCACCATACGGAGCTATTCCCAGACTCGGAATCCCAAAAGGACACCAACCTCACTGATATGCACTTCAAGCCCAAATTCATGAAATCCTTCTAAAATGCTAACTTTCACAATATACGCCGAAACGCTCGCGGGTTATCCAAACCCTGAGCCGGACATACACCCAAGTCCGAAATCATCATACGAACCTGTTGGAACCTTCAAATCCTGATTCGGAGGTCGTTTACTCAAAATTCCCATCTTAGTTGATTTCTCCAACTTAAGGCTTCTGAAATGAGAATTTCCTTTCCAAATCAATTCTAAACTTCCTCTCCGACCACGCCCACGTGTCATAATACCTGAAACAAAGTTGCTCACGACTTCAAACCGCTAAACGACGCGCTAGAACTCAAAACGACCGGTCGGGTCGTTACAGTTTGTATCATGTTTTAGGACTTGTTAGTATGTTTGGTTGAGGTCCTGGGGGGCTCGGGAGTGATTTGCCTCGAAATCAAATTGGATTTTTGGAATTTTTGAAGGCTGGTGTTCTGGTCTGGTGCGACCACACCTGCGAGAGAATGGCCGCAGGTGCAGAGCCACAGAAGCGACTCTAGGGTCGCAGATGCGGTTCCGGGCAAAGTGAAGGTTTTCGCAGATGCGAGGGAAAATTCCGCACTTCCGATCTCGTAGATGCATAGGCTGCTCGCGCGGAGAGGGCTTGGAGTCGCTGGTCTGCAGAAGCGGATGGACTTGCGTTAATTGACCTAAAGAAAGCAGATATATTGAAACTTAGATCTAACAGTTCTGCTCAAGAATTGGAGTACTGTAATTTTGACTGTAGAATTTTTTTAATTAATTAATCTTCTTTATATATAGGGAAACCTAGAAACAAGAGGAAATAATTGTCATCTACATTTGAAGCTTTATGGGTTCTGCTAAACAATTTACATAAGTAGAATAGTTGAGGTGAGAAGTGTAGAATTTCTACTAATAACGCGTTCGACTCGCGTAGAGGTCATATTTGCAAGATTCTTTTCTTTCGTACTCAACTAGTATATGTACCCGCGCGATGCGCGGATTGTAAAAAAAAAGATAATATTGCTCTTAATTATTTGCTCATTTGAATTCTATTGAAAGTACTTTCTGACAGTAGTAGCTTCCTTGAAATGAGAAATGTATTGTGAAATATTCCAAGAGTTAAAAGTGATAAAGACATCCATAGGTGTACTTTGGCGTGTGAAAATATGCACTACAAATGCAAGAATGGAAAATGAACAAAAAGTAAACAGTAATGATAGTACTAATTTGTATGCTTCATTCTCATTATGGTTTATTCAGCTAACTGAAAACTCAAATTTTCCTGTATTATTACACAGCTGTTGAAGTATTCCAATTGTATTCAAAGATGGAGCTAACACTCTCAAGATTGTATATGACTCTGGTTTTTTACATCTCTACTTCAATGGACCTCAATGGTCGGTATGAGCTAATAAATGCCGCCTTTGACTCCAAGCTTGGACGCGAGAGTGAGGCAGCATTTTGTCCTCAACTTAGAAGTTTCAATATCTTGGGCAGGCTAAAACAATTTAATAAATATTTCACCACACCAAGATATACATAATGAAACATCACCATTTCCCTGGTGGATTGAGCAATAGCCAAAAATTTTAAATGCTCAATTGTGTAGCAACTTCTACAAAATTGGCAAAGAAAACATGATGAGGCTTGTGGCTGGATTGGGCCTTCAGAGCAACTTCTGTGTCAAGAAATATACAAAAATATTCTCTATGTGCATCCGCAGAAATTATTGCTAAGATTACATATGGTTAAATTGGAAGGATGCATGGCAAAACAACTCTACTACAAACACTTTGCGTATGCTTCCAGATAATCTAATCCCACATAGCTTCCTCTTTGTGCATCTGCCGTTTCAAATAAAAATAACATCGACGAAAATGCCTCTTTTATTAACCTGTTACTATATATCATGTCCTTTGGGGGACAAATAAGCTCGATAATTCAGTAATTGTCATCCAATGATCTAGGATATGTATCACTATCTGCTCCACTACTAACTTAATGGCAGTTTATCACACAAACATTGATATGCTGCACTGCAGGCCTTGAACTTCTCTTCTGCGGCAGCCAATAAATCTTTCTAAATCTAATACAAGTTTTATTGTAAAGGCAAAAATTAGAAACCTCGATTGTTTCTTCAACAGTTTCACTTCCGGAATGAGGTGTTGTGAAAGTATAGTCATAGCTTAGTATCATCTGTTACAAAGGTTAATTGCAGAAACACAAAAATAGGCAAACAGAGGAAAAGTGCTATGGAAGTAAGGCAGTAAAAACTCTGCCGTACCTTGCAGTGACTCGTGAAAATATCAGACAGAGAACCAAAGAAGCTTTGAGTTATCCCCCATGGAAAAAGAGTAAAAATGAAAAGAGATGAAACATGTAAGCAACAATTACGTAAAATTTCCAGCCATTTGATGATACTACTAAAACGTGTAACATCAGTTCAGAAGATCAGATGAACTTCTAAGCCATTTGATTATTCTCTTAAGTTTTTATGATGATTTTGATCATAATGGAGTATAGCACTCACGTTACTGAGATTTATGAGAAAAAGGAACTTGCGCATACGTAACTCAGTGTGGAGAAATCACGAAATTCAACCTGCCAAAAGGGACAATCAGTAAAGTATTAGGAGGAAATAACTCCAAATAGTAAAATATAATGTTGATGAGATAATGGATAACCATACCAATTGAAGTTTTCAACTATTGGTTCTGAAGCTTATTTCCAGTATAGTTTATCAAAGACAGGACTATGAGAAGCATATTAGATATGAACTTTCAGATCATATTTGCCTTCATTCTCCAAGTAAATTACGGAGAACTTCTTTATAAACTACATTTGTTGCTTCATTTGAAATTTCTCCATCATCATCATAAACCAAAATCTTTAATCCCTTTCTGTTTGTAACCCGTGATAGAGCAACATAAAGTTGCCCATGTGTGAAGACTGGTTTCTTCAAATATAACCCAACATGAGATAAAGATTGTCCTTGACTTTTGTTTATAGTCATGGAAAAAGATACAACAATTGGAAATTGCCTTCGTTGAAACTTAAAAGGTATTCTTGCATTAGATGGAGTCAACGACATTCTCGGAATGAACACTTTTTGTCCAGCCATATTTCCCGATAAAACTTTTGCTTCGATAACCCGATTTCCAAGTCTAGTGATGATTAATCTTGTTCCGCTACATAGACCTGAAGATTGGTCTATATTTCTCAATAACATCATCGGGACACCCACTTTCAAAGTGACAACATGATTTGGAATTCCAGAACACTTAATGGTGTTTAGAAATTTCGGTGTATGTATGTGTTCCAAACCTGTAGAAGCATCGTCTGACATGCAGGTTGTATCGGAACTCAAAAATGTTTTTGGTTGACTTTGGTTTAGTGAAACCATGTATTCGTTGATTGATTCAACCATGTCAAGGGTGGGAGCAAGAATTCCTCTTTGTTGTAGGTATGTTATATCACCGCAATTTCGTAAAAAATCTGGATATGTACTTTCCACAATTGCAGAAATTGGATCACCACAAAATTATTTCCGATAAGATCATCAGGGATATGAACTTTTTCAATACCATCAACAGAATTTCCAATCATACCATCACCAATTGCTAAAATCCAATCAGAAAATTGTCTTAGATCATTCAAATGTGAATCCATCTGATGCCCTTCCAACCTCATATTTTTTGTAAGCTTCAAGACATGACAGTGGTTCCACAAATATAAAGAATGAAGGACAGCATTAACAATATCTTGTCTAGTACATTTTGGAATGACTGGAAGTATTTGTCTGAAGTCACCACCAAGAACAACCGTTTTTCCTCCAAATGGTCAATCCAAATTGAATGCATCTTAAAATCTAAGAATATCTCTTAGAGTTCTATCTAGAGCTTCAAAACAATATCTATGCATCATTGATGCTTAATCCCAAATAACTAACTTTGTCTTGACAATCAATTTTGATAGAGGAGTACCTTGTTTTATATTACATGTTGAATCTTCGGAGTGGGATTGTAAATCTCGAATGAGCTATTCGACCTCCTAGTAACAAAAGAGAAGCAATTCCGTTGGACGCAACTATTAACACAATGTCTCCTTTAGATCTTATGGCTGAAGACAAAGTCCTCCAAATAAATGTCTTCCCAGTTCCTCCGTGACCATATAAGAAGAAGAATCCAACTTTGTCTTCATGCACTGCTGTGATAATTCTGTCATAAACTAACTTTTGCTCCACTGTCAATTTAACCAATAATTCTTCATGTTCCTCAGACAAAGAGCGCCTATTATAACACAGTTCATCACAAATGAGTCTATTGGTATTGTCAACCTCCTCTTCATTGAACACAGGTGTTGGCATAGTCGAAAAAATCATGTAACGTTCTTCCACAACCTTTCAATAAATTTTCCAATTTTTGTAGACACCGATTCTTTAGTTCATCGTCGGTTAGCTCAACCTCTGAAATAACAAAAATATATAACTAAATAGTTAATCAAAGAATATAAAGTTGTCATGAATCATATAAAGGTAAGAGTGAAATAACATCCTTCAGAAATTGTAAATGCAAATTAATATTACTTAACTACATTAGAACGCTACGTTGAGTATCTCACCAAGAAAATATATAAATAATTAATCACTCATACTTTGCAAGCCTAAATGTAGCATCGTGCATCAGACTAAGATTTAATTTGTATACACGAATATGTAAAAATATTTTTAAAAATAAATAATATTAAAATTAAAAATAGAAGTTCGAACTGTGTACCTGGATTATCCAATATTCTACTTTCTTCATGTAGGATATCATCTGATAATAAAAACCATATTGCCTCCCAAACATATTCTGGTCGTGACATTGAATTTGATAATAGTAACGTAGCAAATAACTACCTAAGATACGATGCCATACCCCAGTTACTTGCCTCCTTTATGGCATTCACATATTCTTTATCGTCATCTAACAAACCCAGTGCGTAACATGCATCTCTAAAAGTTAGATATTCATGATTGTTGATTTTGCGTAAATCATCATAACACTTAGGTCCTTTAATGACATTCAGCAACATTCGAAGGTAATATTTCTCTCCACTTCCAGGAGGTACAAAGAATATTCTCCCTATTGAAAATGCAGAATTTCTTCTTTTTTCCCTTTTTCAGTTTTTTATTCCACACAAACTTAAGAGGAAATTTTGCGTAAGTTAATTCTCTTGCTTCTTCATAAATCTTGTTTGCCTCAAACCAGCTTAAAAACTCTGATTCCTTTACACTTGGTCTATTGGTAACATCATCAATTGGATCACCATCACAGAAAATAATTGTTTGCTCATTTGGTAGATGAAAGGAAAGTCTTTCTACCAAAGGTTCTCTATGGTGGATTGGAAATTTAAAAATTCTCCAAGCAGCTTCACACGGTGATATGTATCGACAATCATAATACATTTTTATTTCATCAACAGTTAATGAGTCTTCCTTATGCACACTTTGAGAAAATGCTGCTGTCACACGATCATGACCCTTATTGACGTATTTAAATAAGGACTTGATTGATCGAGATTGATTGCACCATTCAACATTTATATGTGCACCATACTTCAACAATAAAAATCTATTGTGTGGCACCACATACATGTTATCCAACCCAACACCTTCTTTCTGGATAGTTTTACCATTGTCCCTTCTTTTATAAATAGGATATCTTTCTTCATCGGTTGTGGTATTTTCTACAAACTTTTTTGGAAAGTGTTTTGTACATCTACCATTATGTATGCAAGGACACGATTTTCTAGCAGAACCACATAGGCCATGCATCATGAAATTCTTCACGGCCTTATAATAATACGGATCGACTAATGCATCTGGTATTTCTGCTGAAATTATTTGATCTATGTCTCCAACATTTGGATATTTATTATGAAGAAAGATCAATATGTATGCATGAGGCAACCCTCACTTTTGGAATTCTATAGTATATATCACTGCAAGAAAAAATTATAATTAGGGTAAGTGGTTGTAATTTATATGTAAAATAAAATGCTTTATTAAATCAGGTAAATGTGATAATAATTTATTATAACATGAATTCTATACCTGATTTAACTGCTCCAAAAATTTGTTTCTCTTTCAAATCCTTTATTAAATGATCAAATTTGATTTTGAACACCCTAGATAAAATGTTTGGGCGATCTTCTCGTTGTAAGCCCCTACTCTTTACAAATCTACTGATCTCAAGCCATTTTGAGTTGCAAGTAAATGTGATGAAGAGATATGGATATCCCGCCTATTTGCAAATTGCCAAAGTATCCTGATAATTTTGAATCATGTATCTTGCACCCCTTGTGAAGTTGGATGAAAGAATTACCCTTTTGCCTTGGGAAGAAGGATTTATCTCTCCATGTAGAACTGCATCTTCTAATCCTTTATACATATGAGCACGCTATAGTTTTTGATGAGTTCTGATATACTTTTAACCTAGCCGATTCAACCACTGTAAATCCATCAACCAAGAATTGTTGAAATAATCTTCTTGACTTCACAATTGTTGGTACTTCACCATTCCTTTCTTGAATTTTGTATGCGAAATATTCACGCATGCTAACAAAATGCCTTCCTCCACTGGATTCATCATTTCCATTTAAAGGAATGTCTTCCCTATAACCATCTTCACCAAATGGAAACAATAAAGGATATTGAAGACCTAAATAGGCAACATTCAACTCATTTATCCTTTGTAGATGTTCAGATTGGGTTTCAACAATGATGTCTCGGTCACATCTAGATACATCAAAATCTCCAACCACCAAAGCAGCTACCTCTGAAACCGTTGGTAAGTTATATCTTCTTCCATCATAGTTCTGTTTCCCTATCAATCTCAGTCTATAATTGGAGTGAGTATCTTCTTGAAATTTGTCCCTGACCATTCTAAATGACTTAGTCAAAACATTCTGTTCATCAAGCATTTGTTTTAGATCTTGAACAATTTCAGCATGAAGTTGGTTTATGCTTTCACCACGACTGCATAAAAATAGGTTTTATAAAGTTGATCTAAGTTTGTTTTTGTTAGATTATTCATGAATAAATGAATACTAACCCCAGTGCATGAATTCTATTCTGAACTTCGTTTTCTGTGTCATATATGTATAATTCTGCAAACTTGGGGGTGGATCCTTCAGAAGGCAATAAACTTCTGATTTGATGATAGTTTTGTCCAAATAATTTGAATGTTCTTGGGACCTTAATTAGTTTGGTTGACAGAAGCATCAACTTTTCCTCCCATTGATGTAAATGAAAATATTGAGTTATAACTTCTAATATTATCTCTGAAATGGTTACTTTTTGGACCTAGATAAAAATATTTGTTTGTGAATCAAGATTTATTCATATATTGAAGATATTATGTTAGTATGGTAAAAATAGATTTTCGTGTTACCTGATCCGAATAGTAAGTGTTTTAAAATTGTGGGAGGTTCTTTTGGCTTTGGTAGGTATATCTTTCCATGATTACAACACAAAGAGAACTCTGGTTTTTAGTTTTGACTTTCTTGTTGATTTTTTCTTCGTACCATAAGTAAGCACCACAATGTTCACATTCATACGTAGGATTGCCTATATCCCAGTTCTCTATGAATAAAAGAAGAAAATGTAAGATTAATGTCAATGTGTTATGTTATGGTATGCCTACTTATTATATATATATGCATATAGAAATAAATAATATACATACCTTCATTGTCAATAATTGAATACCCAACATCACGCTCTAAATAGTATACATTAAAATCATATTAAATTAGCCATATAAATTGAAAAAGTGGACATGAATGAATCATTATTTGTGTTAAGAAAGACGTATCTTCATACTCTTCTTCATCTTCCATTGCATCATTATTTTCTGCGATTGTTATCACGTACTATTACGTTAAGTATTTAAGCAAGCTACCATTATTTTGAATAATAGCTAAATCTTTTATTAAGTGAAAACATACCTGGTACATCACCATCAATATTGTCATTCTCAAGTTCTAATAATAAGTTATAATAAAATACCGTTAGTATATATATAAACGATTCATGTTATATAAATAAATTCACTTATAATAAGAACCTTGCAGTAGGGGTAGCTCATTGAAATCTGGTAGAAGATAATTTCTCTGCACATTTGAAGTTGGCAAACCAAATTGCAAATGTTTCTGTTGAAGTAAATTTGGAAATTGTTCTTGAGATTGAGACGATGATGCGTGTCCACAACTCTTTAAAGGTGTATAATGTAATCGTGTCAAATTTTGACGATTTGTTATGTCTGTTAAAGGTTATGTTGCCTTTTCTTTTCCGAAAGCATCCCCTCTGATAGTATCGGGACAAATAAATGCTGTAAACCATAAAACATACAAATCAACTAACTAAAAGAAGTGGAAAAAATATCAGCAAGTTGACGTTAACTCAAAATTTGCCATATACAGTCATTCATGACACCGAGAAGGGAATGTAAAATTTCAGTAAATGAATTCCTAAAATCTATAATTGAATAACTTTGATTTAATAAACATATCTACTAATTATCTATCCCTAAGCCTAGGGTCGATTGGAAACAGGCTCTCTGCCCTTTCGGGTAGGGGTAATGTCTGCGTACGTATTACCGTCCCCATACCCCACTTTGTGGGCCTATACTAGGTAGTTGTTGTTGTTGTTGTTATCTACTAATTATCTAGCCAAACCTTTATTTCCACAAGTGCATATCCACAAATTAAAGTAAATGTTCTAGCAGTTGTAGGCTATATTTTCTCAATCATCTCATCAGCTAATCTCCAAAATAACTTGAATTCCTAATACCTTGCAAAACTATTCATTATAAGATGGTACAGATTTGATGTATTCTGGTAATTTCATAGTTGGCCAGACCTATTTCTATTCCCCTTATTTTTTATTTTCATACTTAAAGCTAAAATCTTTTATGAACAGCCTTTACATCCCAAACAGCAACAATTAGTTTGTTAAAAAGATTAAGAACCTTGTGTTGTTCAGTTAAGTTAATTTGAATACCATAAAGTTCATACCATTATTATCCGAACAATATTTCGTCCGTTTTTACTTGCGTATGTTCATTCTATTTTTTCTTGCGAGTTTCTTCTCTTCTTCCATGTCAAATTGAGTAGTAAGTGACTTAGGTTTGAGAAGTTGTAAAGCCGTTGGTTGAATGCAGTTGAAGATACAGACCATATACTGCGCCTCTTTTTCGCTTTTAAGTTTAGATTTGTATTTCATCATTCTTTTTAATGTAATTTTATATTAATATATATTTATCCATTATTTTCTTCTTATGGATACAAAAATATTGAAGTTAGGTTTTGGTGTGTTTTATGGTTTTCAACACAAACGTAAATAGGATTTTGTGCTTTTTGCATTTTAAGACCCTTATTTTATTTAAATTATCTTTAATATGATGCCCCGATATATGCGATGTATTACCATGAAATATTCCGTAATGTGTGGGACTATATAATTATACAATTTCAAATTCCCACATAAAAATCGAATGGATAAAAAATTGTCGGATGACAATTATTGATCTTTTTTAATTTCTCATCAGTTATGTATTCATAATGGTTATGTAGCTTCGGGTATATGAGAGACAAAGTCGTCTCCATGAGTGAATATTTTAAAGGCAAAGCAGGTTGTGGTTTATGCGTGTAAGAGTATTTTTGTCACTTTCCGTCTTGAGCGTCCAAGGCAGCGTGAGGCGCTGGCCCGGCGCTCAGAATTAATACTTGCTGTAAGTTGCACGCTGGCTGTGGCCCTCAAATTTCACCTTTTGTGTTTTTGTCCCGATTTCGCTCCAATTCGTGCCCTTTCGTCCCAAATTACATATGAATATGGCGATGAGATGTCGGGGAATTTGGATAACCTTTTTGAGCCTTTTTGCCCTTTAACAAAAGAGAAACAGTAATATCTCAATGCATAAATAGATCTCCTAGTTTTCTAAACGAAAAGACTATGGGTTTGCTTAACTGAGAGGAGATATATACAGAGGCGGAGTCATGATTTGAAACTTATAGTTTCGGTATTCTAATCATTTTTAAATTCGGCGGAACGCGTAACTCGCTCTCTAGCTTCGCCCCTGGATACACTATTGTTAAAAGTCTGGATTCTATGTGAATAGCTCATGATGGAGTTCGAGCTAATACTTCCAAACAGAACAGTCACTTTCTTTTGTGGCTCAAATATTTGATGCTGTTTTTCTTAAATACATGGTATTTGGTTTACAGGTGAGATGTTATTGGGAAAAAAGATTTCCTTAGTGTACTAGGGGCTAGGACGCTTATATGTAATTGTACTTGTGGTGGATGTTTTAGCAACTTATGATCATGACCAGAATCAGTGACGGACCCAGGATTTTATGCAAGCGGGTTCAATCTTAGAAGTATATAACTTTTATCGTAAAATAATAATTGTCAAGTGAGTTCAAATAAAATATTTATACAAAATTTACGCTGTTTTAATCGTAATTTATATATATACACAATATTATTTTTTGGTAAAGCGGATTCAGCTGAGCCCGCTCGACTCCACGTGAGTCCGCCACTTACCAGAATGTCAATATGCACCAACCTTATTCCTGTGATATGACTAATTACCCTTTTAAAAAGGTCTTGCATTTATCAGACAATGCTTAATCTGTTTGTCCAGAGAGATCAATACTATTTATAGGTTCACATTTTAAAATCAGATAAAATGTTAATGTACATCCAGAAAACCATATACGCAGCCGAATGTAGAAAAATTTTACTGCCAGAAAGAACCATGAAAAGCTTCAAATATCTTGACTATAAGTAGTAAATTTCAAAACTAAGTAAAACAGAAAAGTGAAATAGCAGAAATACTTGAAATGATTGAAATACATTGTTCATAACTAATAAAACTAACATTAAGACTAATCAGACAGTTCTTGGTTTCTCCAAATGTTACATTTGCAAACACCTCATGTTGTTTTCTTCTTCTTAAATACTCTCTTGATTTTGTTTCCTGACGACTGTGTATTCGGATCTTCTTCAACCATAGTTGTGGCATTAGTTAAACTTATCTTGGCAGGTGTATTTGCGATATCGATTAACTAGTTCTCTTCAGTGGAATCCTGTATATTTAAAATACAAAAAAAATAAAAATAAAATAAAATAAAATAAAATAAAAATAAAAAAAGAAGTCAGTAGTGAACTTACAGTTTCTATACCTTTAATAATATATACCCTGCAAAATATTTATTTAGAAGAATCAATAATATAAAGAAAATATTAATAGTGAGTTTGTAGCTTCCCATAGAATAAAGAAAGTGAACATTCACAACTTTTAACATTATAAAAAAGATCTCCAAATCTGAAAATTTATTCAGAAACATATCCTTGCAGAAATTTAAATAAGTGTCATTTTAAAGGACAAATTAAAAAATAGAGATGCATTTACCTCGCATTCCATTTCTCCGTCTAAGACTTGATTATTATTGAAGTCAGGGTCCTGTAAAAAATTAATAAATAAATGAGTTTGAAATTATAGTACAATTATGAAATTTAAAAGAAATTCGCAATTTAATATAATATAATATAATATGAATTTTGTGAGCGAATATGACATACGGTGAAGTCATCTGAAGGTGGATCTTGACTATATTTCTGAATCAGTTGCTCCTCATCAGTAAGCTTAACAATACTATAAACCTCTTTTTGTAAGTTAATGTTCGAGCTCTTGACAATAATCTTAAACATTAATTTTCTTTGAAGAATATTGTTCAGCTCTGCTGGATAGACAACGCCAATATTCTACAATGAAACTTTGTGTTAGAATCTTTCAATTAACAAAGATGAACTAAATTAGTTGATATACCTCAAGAAACCCTTCCTTCAATTCTTTTGCGGACTTGCCTATGAGAAACCTGGCTTCACGGTCCCAGATCAATAGGGAAACAGATCCAGTGCTATCAATTACCCTAACCTGAAGCTTGTACCTAAATGCACATTTGATTTGAGACATAAATGTAAGTTTTGATAGATTAAAGAATTAAAGCTGTTGGTTTTACTTAATCACTGCTGAATAATCTTCATTTTTACATTTGGGGTTCGGTCATTGATAAATGTTTCCCTGTTTATCCACCTTCTTTTGACACTTCTTGCAACTGACATAAGATCATCCGTTTTTAAGTTCTAAATTTTCAATACTTGTTACAATCCAACAGGGACCTTCCTGTTTAATAAAATTATAAAACTTTAAAGAGTCAAGTTGAGAGAGAGCATATATGTGCAAATCGTGAATGATATAAATTATGCATACTTTATATTAGAAATATTACGATTGTCACCCATTAGTAACAAAAATTGGTCATCTGAGAGCTGAACATAAAGTATGATTTGTGGTAAAATATATTTTACACACAATTCGTTATTACAGAGATTAACAATAGGTCAATTTTCATGACTATATGATTTTGTGTTTAAAGATAGTGTTATCTAAGTAAAATGTTAGTTAGGAGGAACTTATGTAAAAACAAGGCTACGTTTGCAGTAGCTTATTCATATGATAGGAGTTTTTCTTATTTTTCCCTTTTGTGCATTACGGCTTACGCAAAGAAAAAGCATCAGCCTCTCTATATTTCAGTGAATAAATAGAGCAGACATGTCTTCCATCCAATATTAATAGCAAATTACATTAGTGAAACTCTACATATTGATGCAAATTGATTAAATGTCATATAAAAACTTATCATATTCTAATTGCTCAATCACATTTCAATGCCATAAAATAGGAGAACCAAATGCTGAAAGATGAGAAGAAAAGAGATAGAAAAGATGGTCTTTCAGAATTTTAAAGAAAGAAGATATAAATAGTTAACTAACTTGCATGGACTCCACTAATTGACCAACTGTTTTAACTTGAATAGTGCCCTTCTCTAACTCATCCGAGACATAGTAACTTTGTTGAGAGATGATTTGAGTCAGCCTCTCTGAGTAACTATCCCGAACAGAAAGTAATCTGTTTTTATAAATGAGTAAAACAATTAGAACTATAGCTGGAAAAATAGATTTGAGTGTGGAGACAGGGGAAAAAAAAATTAAACCGTGTTTTAAACTCGTCAGATTGAGGAAAAGTAGGATTAATCCACAACTTTGATGCATTCCAAGTATTGCGCACAAAATATGAATCTGCAAAAAGAATTACATTTAAGATGTAATAAATAACTTTCACAAAGTAATGTCAAAATGAATAATTACATTTTACCTTGAAATTTATGGGCTCTTATAAGCTGCATAACAACAACAATAGGCTGGTTGTTAGAACTTAGCAAGTGAGGTACAACCTGATCAACAAATTCGCCCCAGAACGTAGCAGATAACTTGTTCCTCCTGCCAAATGGAAATAGTATATAATGTTTAGCATATGTAATTATCAAATATATGGTTAATAATGGATGATTGGTTATTCTTACTCATCATCTTCTAGTTCGATATCCATAAACTTTCTAAAAATTTCACCTTGTTTCTGCGTATGTACCTCACTAAACCCGACGATTTCTCCGATTACATCTAACGAAAAAAGAAGATGTTAAAATAAATAGCATTAAAGTTAATAATTAGAATATTTAGGTAACAGTAATATTACCGAATAATTCATTCTCGTTCACATCAACTTTTTTTATCAATTGATGATATGATCGTAGATCAAAGATGTTCATTGAAAAAAGTGGATCAATTATTTCAACCACTATTGTCCATTGAGTAAACGTAAGCCTCAACCTATGTTTTGTAGTGTTGAACCTATTCTTGTTTTGGCAAACGATAAAGTTCGCCATAAGATATAAAACAAGCTCCTTAACTTTTGTTTTGAAAAGATGCAAAACTGACTTGCCTATAGAAGCATATATTGGATCTTTCTTTTGCTATTCTCCGGCCAGAGGTGTGAACCAGGAGAGTTTGAGCTCTTTTTTTTGGTTGACCTTTAGCCACGCGCGGCGGCTATGCGCATGTGTACCAAAGCCTTTGAGAGCCTTTCTGCTGGTTCCCTTCGTCGGCGTCATTGAACCTCGTTAGCATTTCGAAAAGAATTGGAGGCTCAAAACGAATGGTCAAAGGAATTGATGATTCGTGTTTAGTCTCCGATCTTAGTGCTTGCTACCTAAGAATTTCTCCATGGATCTCATCGGAAATGTTTGATGCTTCTTGGGGCTTCTTCCGTGATACCCGCCCTCTACAAAGTTGTTTTTGAAAAGGTCTTTAAACGACTCTTCGTCTCCAGTTCCAAAAGGTTTAATGAATGGCTTTTTTCTCTGCCCACCACCCATGAAAAGACAGACTACATAGGGCCTCCTCGAAGAGTGCGTTATGACTCGTGGCCGCCTGCCTGGTGGGGGCGGCTCCTCCGTTGTGGGTAAACGGGAGAAGAGTTTGCTCCGCCGCGTAAGATCCTCGAATCAACCACGACTACCATAATTAGGAGGGAGAAAGAGCTTTTCCAAAGGAACCTTTTGGGGTTTTACATTTACATTACATTACGGAGAAGTCCACTTTATTGTGACGATTTATAGACAACCGGGGTATCAGCGTACTTCACGGCTAACTGAAGCCAGTGCAGATAATTCCTTTTCCGAATGAAAGGCGATAGGGGGCGTACCCTAAGGAAGCAAGAAGGGAGGATTTTCTTTACTTTACCGCTAGAACCTTCCTTTCACGAGTGAACCCGGGCACGAGCCTACCTTGGTTGAACCAAAAAAGGGGTACCGGCGTACCTACCATTACCATATAGGGAATGAACTGAGTTAGAGGCATATGCTTCCTTTACCGATAGCCGGTACCGAACTATCCGAAAGCCCTCTAAAAGGCTCAAGAAGAAGGATTGGATGATCTGCGGAATGAGAAACTGCAACAATTGCCTGACCANGTTCCTTTGCACGAGTAAGAAACCGATGTATTTACACGGGTCGCCCTCGTTCTGTATATGATAAAAATTTCTCGTATCCTTTTTCGTGGATTAGCATCTCGAGGTCCTTTGATGGGCATAAAGAAATCTTCTTGGTAGCAACCACCAAACTGTGACTCAATCTCAATACTCTTGATGCAATGGACTGACAGAGGGTGAAAGCCTAGAAGACGCATGTGATCGCGCTGCAAAGAAATTTCAAAATAACAAATATTACAAATTTGTATAGTAATACTATCTTATGCAGTATCCAAACTCTTTTTGATATCAAAGCACACCAGCTAGTCCTAAGTAAACATGGCCTATGGCCTAATACATAGTGATATCGAAAACCATATGCCCCTGCTGCTCTGTCGTGTTTCTGGCTACATAGGAAAGGTGTATTGAGTCGTCCAGGCTTATTTCTTTTCTCTCCTTTATTCCTCTCTCAATGAAAATGAATCAAATCAGTTTGCAAAATTTACACTACTTTTCTCCTTTTACAGCAAAGGCCCAGAAAATAATCTTGGGATTGTGCACAGGGATGTGAAACCAGCAAACATTATTGTAATGTCTTTGATCTTCCTGGTTCTTCTGATGTTTTTATGTATATCGTTGTCAATTTTAAATAAGTTTAACCCATTCCGAAATTGCTGGAATTTCATTTGCAGGAAATAAGAACTGGTTGAGTTCATCCAAAATATTAATCTTGAGAACTTAGTGAATGCGTGGTAAGGGTTTATCTTCAACACATAATTAATGTAGTCTACGGTTTTTGCTAATTCCAGAAACAAAATAGAGCAACTATTCGAGATTGCAACTTAATCTGGAATAGAAGTACTAATTACCGACAGTAGCATTGAGCGGATTAGCAAGGCAAAGACACATAAAAACAAATTCATATTTGCAAGCCAAAGATACAAAAAAATAAATTCAGATTTACAAGTTGAGAAACAGAAAGCAAAAAAAAATTAGCAATTTGCAACTTAAAAAGCAGAGAATAAAAGAAATCAGTTTCTACTTTTCTACAATATTGTTGAACGAAGTTGTAAGTTAAAGATACAGAACAAAACATTGAGATATGCAAGTTCAGAAACAAAGAAAAAAGTGAATTAGCAAGGCAATAACATATTTGGAATACTTTTTCATCTTGTAGAACCAACTCAATTGAGAATGTAGTGTCTGAATTATAACGATCCGGTACTTTCCACAGACGGACAACCCGGAATTTCAACTTCCATTGCATCTTCGAAATTGTTATAGTTAATGAAATCAATATGAGTAGCCATCTTTTGCATAAGCCGTTAGTTTTCTTGAAATCTTGATAGCAGTAGGAAGATCACAGTTGAAGTACGTGTATTTGTGGAAGAAATATAAGTTTGCAGTTTTGAGCAGTTGCTAGCGAGTATAGTGGATTTCGATGGTGACTCAATCGTGGTTTAAACAGTTGAGGATACTCTGACTATCGTGATTTTACAGAGATAATTTAGGGCAAGTGAAAGGTAAAAAAATTTCACCTAATATTATGGATGCGGATTAAACGGTTTTCACATATCTATTCATTTAAAAAATTTAAAATACTGAAACTTGTAGTGAATTTTGAACGACACTTTTATTCCAAATAAAATTCTAGTTCCTAATTAGTTGGAGCAATGTCTTACGGTGCCAAGTGTCATATTGGGATTATGCCACTTGGCTTCATGAGAGGCTTTTTTCTTTTGCTTTTAATTATAGATAGATACGTGTGCTGATACAATTCCACATATTCACTTTTTATAAACAGAGGCGGATTCGGGATGTAAACTCTATGAGTTTTACTTAGTATTGGACCCTTATATTCTTACCGTGTTGCACATAAATTTATACTCCATATTAAAAGTTATGAGTTTAATTGAACTCGTCGGTAGAAGGATTACGTTCACCCTTGACTAGAGACTAATGGGTTTCCACTAAAATGAAAATTTAAATTTATGTATGCTTACTTAGTAGTTTATGATATATTTCCGTAAAAATATAAAAATAAATTTAATTTATGTTTTTTTTACCATTTCAACGGCGTGTATATGGAGGATTTTGCGCAAGTAATATATGAATTTAATTTTAATTTGCGATTTAATTTAGAAAATAATTTCTCATGAAGAGACAGAAAACAAATAAAATTTATAAGACTAACAAATAAAGAAGTGAAAAACAAGCTAAGACTTGTGCTGATACTAATGCGTAGTCTTTCCTTCACTTTCTTTTGCAATTTTCCAAAAGTTCACATTATCAATTAAATGTATCTTTCTCATGAGCAATCTCTATCTTCATGTTGACTTGTGCCATCAATAATTGGTTTAGTCTCCTCAAATTTCCTCCGCAATTACTGCTAACGTATTTTCTTTGTTGTCGTATGTTGTTCTTGTAGCCATGTCAAAGCATCGGAGGATCTGTTTCATTTACAAGTTCTGTCAAGTTCATGCTTGACCTCACCAAGTTCCTCCTTTAACATTCTTATCTGTTCATCCTTCCTATGCAACTCATCTTTTAGTTTACCTAAATTTTCTTCTAAGGTGAGTTGAGAGTTGTTAGCTATTTTCTTACTGGTTCCTAGTTTCAGTTTTAGATTTTCAGATTTTAACTCTAGGACGTTTGTATCAAGTGGATGAACCTGGTTCCTCATAGCAGTATTTTCAGTTACAGTCTCACTTACTCTGAGTTCCAGGTTTTTACACTTTGCTTTTCAAATTACACACTTCTTAGACAGCTATTCCTTTTCCTTACTAATTACTTCAGATTCATCAATAAAGTCTAGCAGTAATTCAGAGAGTTTTTCTTTGGACAGGAATTTAATATTGTATTTGAGATGGAAATACTTTCCTCAGATTCCTCATCTGATTTACCATTTGCCATAAGTGCTTGTTCATGTTCATCTTCATCATCTGACTCCTCATCTGAACTTTCTCCCCAAGCAGCGACCATAGCCTTTGTTGATACTTTATTTTTCTTGGGATGAACTTGTTCCTTCTTTCGGTTCTTTCGTTCAGACCTTTCCTTTTTCCATTCAACTTCCCACTGAGAGAAATTCTTGATGTGATGATCAGTCTTCCCACATTGGTAGCAGCCCTCATTAGTTTATTTTTCCGATACCCTTGCCTTGTTGTAGTTTCCACCTCTTGCGGAGCCCTTTCCTCTCATAAGATATTTCTTGAAATGCTTGGTGATCATAGTCATTTCATCTTCTTCCAGATCTGCTCCTTCAGTGATTCTCAATGCCAGACTCATTTCCTTCTTGGGAACATCCATCTTCATTGTCTGCCTTCTAAGTTCATAGGTAGTAAGATTTCCAATTAGCTCATCCAGTTTGAGAGTTGCAATGTTCTTGGATTCTTGAATTGAAGTGATCTTGCTCTCCCAAGATACTTCAAGAACCCTTGTCAAAATCTTCTCAACCTTGTCTTCCTCAAGAAGAGTCCTTCCAAGAGATTTCCGTTTATTAGTCAATGTAGTGAACCTAGTATAAATCTCTTGAATGGTCTATCCTTCCTTCATAGAGAAATTCTTATATTGAGAATATAGTAGAGTATCTCTGGATCTCTTCACTTGAGCAGTTCCTTCATGAGCCACTTGCAAAGTGTCCCAAATTTCTTTGGAAGTAGTGCAGCTTTGAATTCTGCTGTACTCATCTGGACCAAGTCCACACACAAGCCACTTTTTGTCCCTAGCATTCTTCTCCCACTTTCTCAAATCCTCAGCAGTGCAGTCAGCTCTTGTCTTTGGCACGTCTACTCCTTCAGCATTCTTCTTCATGGTGGCCATAGGACCATTAGTAATTATGTCCCATAGCTCATAGTCTTCACCAATTATATGATCTCTCATCATGTTCTTCCACCAGGAGTAGTACTACCCATTGAAGAGTGGAGGCCTAGCGGTTGATTGTTCTTCCCGGTTCCCAGGTGGTGCACTCATCTTGATCTTTTCCTAAGGTATTAGCCTCTTCAAGGATAACCCGCTCTGATACCAATTAATGTTCTAAAACGTCAATACTACACAAGAGAGGGGGGGTGATTTGTGTGGTGTCCGATTTTCGCGTGAACTAGTTATAGAAGGACCAGGTTCTTCTATATGTTCCAACCTATACTGTTTGTAGAATAATAAATACAGAAAATAAAGAACACAAGGATTTTACGTGGAAAACACCTGACTCAAAAGGTGAAAACCCACGACCTACTTTCCAGTAGGATTTTCCCAAACACTCCACTAAAATCACTAAGCCAAAAATAGCATTTACAAAAACTCTTTGTAACTAGGATTAACTCTAATCCCTTTATGGAAAAATAGCTCTAGCTATTTGCGACAAACTCCAAGTTAGCTATAACTTGAACACTCAATACCTATTACAAATGCTCCCTACTACAAGTAAACTAGACTAAAAGACAATAGTTGGAACTGGTTCTTCTAGTTGTTCCAAGTAGATTCAGAGTCGCACACTTAAATCTCACACGAACTACTTGCAAAATTGACTTGCTAATTTTGCTCTCAATTCTTGTTTTGCTTCTACTTTTTGTGCGTCCCTGTACAATAAGAACAATCTGAAATATATAGGATTAGTAGACGAGAGATTTACTAGAGATCTAATGCTACTCTTCCTTGGTGAAAGAGTTCTAGTTAATCTCAACTCCTCGAATCCTTCCTTATCTTTGATTCTGTTCTTACTAAATAAGAAGTCCTTCTCCTTATTATCTTGCAATCTTTTCGATCAGGAGATATCTCTTTAATTCGCATATTTCGTTTATCTCCTGCATGTGCACCTTATGAGCCTTTAACTCTGCATGTGACTATGTCGCCAACGATGGACATGGTTCAATTTTAAGTTCCTTTGTCAATCTTCAAAATCATTCAATTTCTTGGGCCAACAAATTCCCCCTTTTTGATGATGACAAACTCTGTGCTTAGGCATGTAACCAACTTAATCCAACATTAACACATTTTAGAGTATTGAGCATTTATCATAAAAGAACCAGGTTCATTAGGTTATAAATATCACATGTTCAGAATAGTGCACGACCATATGACCATTTTCCCACTTTTGGCATCATCGAAAAGTTATAATTTTTAGAAAGTCCTAGATATTTAAGAATTACTTATGGCCACTGGGGAAACTGCTAATTCAATCATGGATTAATTATCAATAGGAAACCAAGAATGCAAACTACCAAAGAAAATGAAACAAGATTAAGAGCAAAAGCAGCAAAATTCATTGATAGAAGCATTATTCAACCACAATCCACAAGAAGAAACAAAAATAGTTAACATCATGAGCAAAAGAAACAAGAAAAATCTCTACTCTGGGTGACTGAAAGTCGAAGACAGGCTGGACTATTGAGGCTGGGAAGGGGTGGAGGCTGGGTTTTTAGCTTGGAGAAGAGATATCATATCATTAAGAATACCCTCATTCTTCTCCTTTTCTTTGTCAAGCTTAGCTTTGAGAGCATCCCTATCATGTTCAACCTCAACTAGGAAATTCTTCAGCCTAAGAATTTCTGCATCCTTATCCCCACTCTCCTGCATAAGTGCTCTGACTTTTCTATTCACCAGAGTCTTCCTGGATGAACCAGGTTCATTTTCAGGAACATTGGCAGCATAGTCGCAGGTCAGAAGAGTGTTTTTGCCAAAGTGATCCTTGACTGTAGCCATTTCTTCCTTCTTCAAAGGCACATTATAGTGAACAAGTACAATTGTGAGGATGAGCCATAAGGAATGGCATGAGCCTTGGAACCGTTTACCACCCTGTCCAGGAGTTGGATGATGAAGTAAGGTCAGTTGATCTGCTGTCCACTGTCTAGGCACTCCATGAGAACTAAGTCTATGCAATTTGCTATGTGCCTTCTCTCCTGCCTTGGTAGTACACACTTGTTAATGAACTCAAACACCACCTTGTGAGGAGGCGTCATTTCACTTTTCCAGACCACCCTTGGTTCAACCTCCTCTTCATTGTCACAGAACCTTTTGGTGATTTGTAAAGCAGTGGAAAGAGCATCCAAGCTGGGCCATCTCTGCCTGGTGTAATCATCATATCCTTCAGACGGGATCCCAAGCACTTCTCCCAATTCTATGGCATCAAATGAAATTTTGGTCCCCTTCACTTGGCAAGAGACCCTACCGTTCTTGACTACAACATTGGCCAGAACTATCTCACTTTTGGCCAACCTCCCATCTAGCTGCAGGACCATGTCCTTCCAGCCCTGCACCTCCAGCTTATCCATCAGATAGACCATTCCAGATCCTCCAAATCTTTCACCAATCTCCCCTTCAAAATGGTGCGCTTTCCAAACTTAGTCAAGTTTTCATTCTCTCCAGCAGTCTCATCTTCTTCATGAGCACCCCAATCTTTCTCTTCACCAATTGGAACTTTCTTTGACTTTACTGTCGACCTGGTTCTCTTGGCTACAGTTGAGAGTGTAGCAGACACAGATACATACTTCTTTGAAGAAGTCTTGGGTTTCTTTGGTTTAAGGGTCTGCACCTCAACTTCTGCCCTTTGATCATCTTGATGGACCAGGTCCATCTCTTCAATCTACACAACCTCTACAGGCTCAGCAATTTTCTCCTTTCCCTTTTCAGCTCTCTTTCTCTTACTTTCCTTCAAAGCCTTTTATAACTCCTCCTCACTCTGCCTAAGTGTACTTCTTGTGGTTCTTCCTCTTGGAAGAGGGGCTTCAGAACCAGCAGATGGAGTGAATTTTCTCTTCTTACTTGCTTCTGCAGTTTCAGACCCCTTAGCCTATGGAGTCCTTTTCTTCTTCGGTTTATAACGCTCTCCTAACTTCTTCATAAGATCTGCCAATGTCTCCTCAATGGATGAACCACGTTTATCTGTAGATTTTCCTAGATTTACTAATCCCTCAACTGCTTCACTTGATTTATTTCCCCTAACTCCTTGGCTCCCTCTTCTAATACTACTGTTTCAGTACCACCAATATACAATCTAGTAGTTTCTTCCCCTGTTCCCCTTGCTTCACTCTGACTTCTCTCTTTCTCTATTTCTTCCCTAATTTTATTTTTACGACTTCTTCCTCTTACTTCTATAAACTCCACATTTTTCACAAACCCAACCAGCACAAACCTGTTTTCTAAGTTCTCCGCTATTTCAGACACATTCTCAGAGGCGATATTTGGTACAGATGATACCTATTCAGAATCAGATGATCATGTTGCTTCCTCAGTAGCTGATTTGAACGAATCACTGGAATTGTCTGATTCTTGAACCTGACTAGCTTGTAATTTGGCATTCAATTTTCTAGCGAGAGAACCTGTAGCCACTGTTTTCCTAGCGAGCATTTTAGCCCATCTCTTTTCTGGGTTCCGAACTGGGGCTAGGTTGAGGAATAGTGGAGCTGGGTTGAGACGGAGTAGGACTAGGTGGTGGAGGTGTGGAAGAGGTCGTAGATGGAGTAACAGGTGGTGGAGAACTAGGGTTTAGGATTAGTCATCTTTGATCTAAGATGGAAGAAGAATATTATGGATTGAGAGTGAGGGCAAGGAAGATGGAAAGGTTTCGACGGTTGTAGAGTTGGTGAGTAATTTCAGAGGTGATGATGGGGGGTTTTTAAAAGGAGGAGGTAATTAATATATAACGGCAGCCTTTTTGGGTCAAATAGAGGTCTTATCACCTCTGCAACTAATCAATGACGGTTACTGCTTCCCTAGGTTCTAGGCGGTTTAGTCTTAATTGGAGTCTTAGTGTAGACGGGACTGGTTCAAAAATGGAATAAGGATATATTTTGAAAAGATTTTGATTAGGTAGAGTTCTGATCATGATTAACTATTAATATTTCAAAGTGTGTATAGTAGAGAACACAAACCTCGCCTTTCAGATGAACCAACACTGATGAACCAGGTTCATCATGTCAGAATCCTCTTGATCAAGCCTCAATTTTCCACAATAGAGAAAAACATCATTAGTAACCAATGAGTCATTTCAAAACATGGCAATAGAGTATGCTATTTACAGCATGAGACTAAGCAACGATTAATATGATTATTTACACAAATTTCAGAATTTCTAGCCAAATTTTTTGTCCATGTACATTATGAACTGGTTCAATTAGGTGATCTTAATCATACATAACTCTAACCTATTCCTTTCAAAATGCTCTCTACTTAGTGCTTTTGTAAAGATGTCAGCAATCTGTTTCAGTAGCACAAAATTCAATAGAGATCAATCATTTCTCATAATTATCCCTTAAAAAATAATGTCTAACATCTATGTGCTTAGTCCTTTTATGATGAACGGGGTTCTTTTTCATACTTATAGCACTGGTGTTATCACAAAAAATAGGGATGCATCCAAAATCGATTCCAAAATCTAGCAGTTGTTGTTTAATCCACAGTAATTGAGCACAACATGAAGCTGCAGCCACATACTCAGCCTCAGCAGTGGATAGAGCTACATAATTCTGCTTTTTAGTGGCCCAGGACACAAGGTATGAACCCAGAAAATGTGTCATACCTGAGGTGCTCTTTCTATCCACTAGAAAACCTACATAATCAACATCAACATATCCCACAAGATTAAAGTTACTACTGTTTAGATACCAAAGACATAGATCAGTGGTGCCTTTTAAGTATCTCAAGATTCTCTTTATTGCAGTTAGGTGGGTTTCTTTTGGATTCGCCAAAAATCTTGCACAAAGTCCTACACTGAAAATAATGTCAGGTCTACTAGCAGTGAGATACAACAGTGAACCAATCATTCCCCTATACATCTTTTGATCAACAGATGAACCAGTTTCATCTACATCTAGTTTAGTGGCTGCTGCAATAGGAGTGTCAATTTCTTTGGAATCTTCCATTTTAAACCTTTTAAGCAACTCTTTCACGTACTTTGCTGATGGATCATAGTTACATTTGAATTTTGTTTAATTTGTAAGCCTAAAAAGAAATTAAGCTCACCCATGCTCATTTCAAATTCACTCCTCATTAGTTTAGCAAATTCTTTACTTAGCTTTTTAGTGGTTGCTCCAAAGATTGTATCGTCTACATATATCTGAACTACCAAGAGATCTTTACCTTTTTCCTTTAAGAATAAAGTACTATCAATTTTACCTCTCTTATATTTATGCTCAATAAAGAATTTTGATAACCTTTCATACCATGCTATGGGAGCTTTCTTGAGACCATATAGTACTTTTTCAAGTTTGTACACATGATCAGGATTCTCCTTGTTTTCAAACCCTGGAGGTTTCTTGACGAACACCTCTTCCTTTAGATAGCCATTTAGGAAGGCACTCTTGACATCCATCTGGTGAAGGGTGAATTCTATGTAAGAAGCAAAGGCTATGAGAAGTCTTATTGCTTCCAGCCTTGCCACTGGAGCAATGGTTTCATCATAGTCTATGCCTTCCTCCTGACTGTATCCTTGAACCACCAATCTTGCCTTGTTTCTTGTAACTGTTCCATCTTCATCAAGTTTGTTTCTGAAGACCCATTTTGTGCCAATTACTGATCTATCCAAGGGTCTTGGTACTAGATGCCAAACTTGACTTCTTTCAAATTGGTTGAGTTCATCTTGCATTGCATTCACCCAGTCTGCACCTGCAAAGCGTCAGCAACATTTTTAGGTTCAAAGAGATAGGAAAGCATCAAAAGCATACAGATTCTTCAAAGAGGATATGGTTTTGATTACAGAGGTTGGATCAGTGATAATGTTCTCAATATGGTGAGAGTTGTGATATCTGTATGGTTTCACAACCAACTAGTTACTCCTCGAAGTTCCTTTAGTGTTTTTTTTGTTGTGGAACAGGATCAGGTCCAGGTTCCAATGAGGTTTGGAAAGTAATTTGTTCAATTCCCTCTGTCATGTTGCCAGGGAGGGATGAACCTGTTCCATCACATGTTCCTTCCTTCAGTGTTGCATCAGTTTGGACTGAGTTTCTGACCAACCCAATTTCTTCATCCTCTTGTTCATGTCTCTCAGAAATAATGTTAGTTTCATCAAAAACTACTCGCACACTTTCTTCAACACACATAGTTCTTTTGTTACAGACTTTATAAGCCTTACTATGTGAAGAATATCCCAAGAATACTCCCTCATCACTTCTGGGATCAAACTTACCTAGGGAGTCTTTACCATTGTTGTGCACAAAGCACTTGCAACCAAAATCCCTAAGGTGGGATATATTAGGATTTCTCTCTTTAAGTAACTCATAGGTAGTCTTCTCTAGAAAAGGTCTAGTCATGCATTTTTTTATGATATAGCATGCAGTATTAATAGCTTCTACCCATAAGCTATGAGGTAGTTTACTAGAAAGAAGCATAGTCCTAGCCATATCTTCAAGTGTCCTATTCTTTCTTTCAACTACTCCATTTTGTTGTGGAGTTCTAGGAGAAGAAAAGTTGTGATCTATGCCATGCTCATCACCAAATTCAGCAAATTTAACATTTTCAAATTCAGTGTCATGATCAGACCTAATTGGTACAAGTTGATTTCCTAATTATTTTTGAATTTTTCTAACAAAGGAAGTAAACATGTCGAATGCCTCATCTTTAGATGTTAGAAACAATGTCCAGGTAAATCTAGAATAGTCATCAACAAGCACCATTACATATCTCTTACCACATCTGCTTAAGGTTCTCATAGGACTACAGAGATCCATATGGATCAGTTCCATTGATCTGGTGGTACTTACCACTTTCTTGCTTTTGAAAAAGGATCTTACCTGCTTCCCCCTTGCACAAGCCTCATAGACTTTGTCTTCCTTGAACTTAATGTTAGGCAGACCTATTACTAAGTTCTTGGAGACTAGTTTGTTAAGTTGACTCAGACTTGCATGTCCAAGTCTCTTATGCCAAAGGAGGGGATCACTATCAAGCACACTTAAGCATGTTAATTCATTTTCTAAAAGTGTGGACAGATCTATGATGTATATATTGTTCACTTTTTTTCCCTGCAAAATAATCTTGTCAGTGATAAGATTTATTACAAAATATTTTGTAGAGGTGAATGCTACCAAGTTACCTCTGTCACACAGTTGTGACACACTGATTAGGCTATATTTTAAGCCATCTATTAGGTAGACATTCTCAATGGAACGAGTGTCATCCTTACCTACCTTACCAAGAATGATTTCACCTATCTTTCCATTTCCAAAGGAGACATTTCCTCCTTTGAGGTCCTCAAGTGAAAAGAACTGGTCCTTATTACCGATCATGTGTTTTGAGTAGCCACTATCCATGTACCATATTTGGCTACTTCCTTTCACTTGAACCTACAAAAGAAAATCAAGGGTTAGTCTTAGGAACCCAAACTAGTTTGGGTCCCTTTCTATAAGAAAAAGGATGAATTAAATTCTTTTTAGCCCAATTTGGTAACCACTTCTTCCCTCGAACAAAACTTTTATTCTTTTGATTGGGCTACCATTGCATTCACTTTTGTAGTGACCAGTCTTACCACAGTGGGTACAGATTTTGTTCTCAAGAAGAGTGAGGTACTTTATTTTAGGATCTCATTTAGGCAGCTGATTCCCAAAGTCAAGTCCTCTCTTATTGCTACTATTATGTTCATGTAGCCATGTCAAAGCATCAGAGGATCTGTTCTATTTACAAGTACTGTTTAGTTCATAATTGACCTTACCAAGTTCCTCCTTCAACATTCTTATCATTTTATCCTTCCTATACAACTCATCTTTTAGTTTACCTAAATTTTCTTCTAAGGTGAGTTGAGAGTTGTTAGCTATTTTCTTACTGGTTCCTAGTTTCAGTTTTAGATTTTCAGATTTTAACTCTAGGACGTTTGTATCAAGTGGATGAACCTGGTTCCTCATAGCAGTATTTTCAGTTACAGTCTCACTTACTCTGAGTTCCAGGTTTTTACACTTTGCTTTTCAAATTACACACTTCTTAGACAGCTATTCCTTTTCCTTACTAATTACTTCAGATTCATCAATAAAGTCTAGCAGTAATTCAGAGAGTTTTTCTTTGGACAGGAATTTAATATTGTATTTGAGATAGAAATACTTTCCTCAGATTCCTCATCTGATTTACCATTTGCCATAAGTGCTTGTTCATGTTCATCTTCATCATCTGACTCCTCATCTGAACTTTCTCCCCAAGCAGCGACCATAGCCTTTGTTGATACTTTATTTTTCTTGGGATGAACTTGTTCCTTCTTTCGGTTCTTTCGTTCAGACCTTTCCTTTTTCCATTCAACTTCCCACTGAGGGAAATTCTTGATGTGATGATCAGTCTTCCCACATTTGTAGCAGCTCTCATTAGTTAATTTTTCTGGTACCCTTGCCTTGTTATAGTTTCCACCTCTTGCGGAGCCCTTTCCTCTCATAAGATATTTCTTGAAACCCTTGGTGATCATAGCCATTTTATCTTCTTCCAGATCTGCTCCTTCAGTGATTCTCAATGCCAGACTCCTTTCTTCATTGTCTGCCTTCTAAGTTCATAGGCAGTAAAATTTTCAATTAGCTCATCCAGTTTGAGAGATGCAATGTTCTTGGATTCTTGAATTGCAGTGATCATGCTCTCCCAAGATACTGGAAGAACCCTTGTCAAAATCCTCTCAACCTTGCCTTCCTCAAGAAGAGTCCTTCCAAGAGATTTCAGTTTATTAGTCAATGTAGTGAACCTAGTGTACATCTCTTGAATGGTCTATCCTTCCTTCATATTACTCCAAGTTAGCTATAACTTGAACACTCAGTACCTATTACAAATGCTTCTAGATAAAGCTAAAAGGTACAAATTAAAATCCCTACTACAAGTAAACTAGACTAAAAGACAATAGTTGGAACTGGTTCTTCTAGTTGTTCCAAGTAGCTTCAGAGTCGCACACTTAAATCTCACACGAACTGCTTGCAAAATTGCCTTGCTAGTTTTGCTCTCAATTCTTGTTTTGCTTCTGCTTTTTGTGCGTCCCTGTACATTAAGAACAATCTGCAATATATAGGATTAGTAGACGAAAGATTTACTAGAGTTCTAATGCTACTCTTCCTTGGTGAAAGAGTTCTAGTTAATCTCAACTCCTCGAATACTTCCTTATCTTTGATTCTGTTCTTACTGAATAAGGACTCCTTCTCCTTATTATCTTGCAATCTTTTCGATCAGGAGATATCTCTTTAATTCGCATATTTCGTTTATCTCCTGCATGTGCACCTCACGTGCCTTTAACTCTGCATGTGACTATGTCGTCAACGATGGACCTGGTTCAACTTTAAGTTCCTTTGTCAATCTTCAAAACCATTCAATTTCTTGGGCCAACATCGTAAATTTCTCAACAATTTCTATCTTTAATGGTGTGTTTGGTACGGAAAAAATATTTTTGAATTTTTCAATGTTTGTTTGTCTTAAATGTTTTGAAAAATATTTTTCTCGGAAAAATGAGTTCCTACCCAAAGGAGAAAAAATATTTTCAAAACATTTTTTCAATCTTTCCCACCCTCATCCTCCACTCCTAACGATCCCAACCCTCCTAACCAGGGGCGTATGCAGAGCTTTTTGTAAGCGGTGTCGATAACTTTAAAAAGTGAATAAATTAACAAAAATAACAGTGATGCTATATAAGAGAAAGATTCAAATTATATCTATAAAACGCAATATAACCACAATTCTATACCTTTTCTCGACGAATTTTTACCTTTTGAAATGTATTCATAAAGTGTCGTATAGTACTGCATATTTTTTTTATATAAGGCATCACACAATCATTGATACTTAAATAAATTTCAAGGAACTTAAAACAATTCTTTCACTGTGTAGACTTGATTTTGCCTCATTGATTCTTTCTTCCAAGTTAAATGAATTTTCAGATAATAAATTAAACTTGATTTTGAAAGCTTAAAAGGTGTTATCTTCGAGAAAAAGAAAAGGAAAGAAAAGAAGTAGAAAAACAGATAGAAAAGAAGTAGCAAAACAAGTATACGGTCAATAAATGGAAGTTAGCTTTTGAAAAAGCTCATATGAGGTTGTTTTCTTCGAAAACGTTACTTCCCACTCAAAGTAAGCTGCTTAGCCACTGGACCAAGACGCATTTCTGGCAAACGCTGTCATTTTGTTTTTATTTCTCTTATTTATAATATAAATTTAATAAAATATATTCATTTAACGAAATTTTCCGACAAAGCCTAAGGTGTATCCGCCCCTGCTCCCAACCATCCCAACCCGGGCCACCCTCTACCCTCACACTACCACCTCAGCTCCTGGACCCACCTATCATCCTCCGTTTCCTGATGTTTGCTTAAATTATATATTTTTTTCAAAAAATATATATTTTCTGCTGCTTAATCAAATACTAAAAAATTACTTATTTTTAAAAATTATTTTTCAGAGAAAACATTTTCTTTAGTGCAAAACACACCCTAAGTGTTATGCCGACAGCGGTAGCTTGGTCTTTCCTTTAATTTTCCATGCAATTGCTCAGAACCTCTCCTTATTTATTACGTGGATACCGCTTGGTCATACGTCAAATTGTTGTGTCAAATCTTTAAGTCAAGGCAAAGTAATTATCTAATTGCACATCATGTTTCCTGGCATCATCAGATGGCAAAGCGATATATATAAAGACATATATAACCATCATTTCTTTCCATCCACCAGCCAATAGCCATACTAGAATTCATATATTTTCATGCGAAGAACTTGATCTTATTTGAGAGAAAGAGAGTTAGGAGATGGAAGGCAAGAATCTCCTGAAGCAAAGAGGTCAGTTGATGCTGCTAACATCAATTGAAGAAGATCAGCTAACGGCAGCCAAGATTGTGACTATTATTACTTCTGGGCTAGCAACTTTCTTGCCTTTTCTTCCCTACAAATATATAGACCAAAACCGTGTCCTTATATTCATTTCTAAGGAAATGCAATCTATTTTCCATGCATTTGTGGTATTTCTTATGTTATCTTTCGCGACTTCGTTCAGCGCGTTGTACTTGTGCAGCAAATGGCCAAAGGCAGCAAAGTTCTGCAAATTCTGCTCCATCACTTACTTGGTGTCCGCCATGGCTTCCGCTACATATTGCTTTTTCTAATTTTGATAGAAGCAAGTATAAATTATACTCCCAGTCGCTGTATTGTACTGGATTCGTAATTTATTATTTGTACTTATGTTGTCGCATGAATCAAAGCTACTAATTTCAGATGAACCATAGTATTTGATTTTTACTCGTTTATTAGTATATATGTACATGCGCCAAACCCCGGTGTACACATCATGTCTATTGCTAAAAATTCGTGTCCAAACAATATTTTTCTCTCTTTATTCCATATATAGTTTTAGAAATTTTAAGCATCCTTATATATATCACATTCATCTCTTATATGGACCATGGCTTATACAAACCAGGGGCGGAGCTAGAGGGGCAGATCCGAACTCCCTTCAACGAAAAATTATATCGTATATATAATGTCAAAATTTCTTTTTTTTATATATAATAGATATTGAACCTTAACTGTTGAATCCCCTTGCCGACGAAGTATTGAACACATACATTAACGAGTTCATAGAGTGCTCTAATAAAAATGATCACTTGTCATAAAAAGTTTTTAAAATGTAACAGTAAAAATAAAATCAGACATGTAGCATCGACTTCACACATGATAATCTTAACCTTAACAAAAAAGAAAAAAGGAGATGTACAAATCTTCTGAGAATGTAAGTAAGATCATGTTCGCCTAAGTATCTTCACGGGAGATTAGCATTGTTCTAATTCGAATAAATGTTATTAGGAATCTCAGGTGTATAATAGTAAACAAAATATTATACCGTTAAAAACCAAACACACATTAAAAGTGTTAAGAAAATTGGTACAAATAGAAGATAACAGTTTCGAACCCTCAGACGACCTATCTAAGATTAGGGGGATCCTCCGTAGTGGTGACCCTTTCACTCTTCCACGGACTGATACATGTACCGAATGCTCATACGGGAAAGTTGACTCCTGGGTCTGAATTGATAAACTCAATCATACAAAAAGATTTGATTATGTTCTAAATGCCTATATTTTATTTTATTTTGGAAATTTCCAAGGGAAGGGTAGTTTGTACGCAGACCTTATCCCTATTTTAAAATAGTAGACTTCAAATAAAAAATTAATAATTCTTTTAAAAATGTTAAGGCCCCTTGTAAAGTTTGGCTTATGCCACAAAATTCGTCGGGCCGCCCCTGAGTGTGCAAACTAAGTACCATATTGGTAATTGAAAAGATTTGGAAGTAAAATATAAAGTGCAGGGATTTCTTAATGGTCTGAACCATTTTGAGGAAAACAGTGTAGTCTTAATTCGAAGAGGATAATATTATATCATGTTAAGAGTATATTTGGACTAATAATTAAACTCAATAATTACTTAATACTTATATATGTTGATCATTCGAGTCAAAATTACTAGGTTGGGTAGGTAACTTCTACTGTGCATTTGTGCATCCGCTGCCCAAGAAATTCACATCTTCCTCATCAATTAGTATTTTCAAGCTTCATGAGTTTCCTTTAGTCTCGTCCGCAATTTCCCTGAACCTAATTAACTATGAAATCTAACTTTCTTAAACAATTTCTAGCTTTATGAGTTATATATGTCTACGACAAATTAAAATGCTTGGACTTCAATTTCTTCCAATTTTCTATGCAGTTGCTGGGAAATTAACTCCCCTTTGTTAAAACATTCTTTGCAATTCCTAGCTTTATGCATGGGATGTAACCATAATAAATAAACTCAAACACCAGAATTTCTTCCAATCCAATAGCCATACAGTAGATCAATCCTTATATTTTGCATGGATAACGAAAAACTCTTTAAGAGAATATTTCTGAAACAAACTAAGCAAAGAGATAATAATCTTTTGCTGCTCCTAACATCAATTGAAGAAGATCGACTAATGGCAGCCAAGATTGTGATTATCACTTCTGGTTTAGCAACTTTCTTGCCTTTTCTTCCCTACAAATACATAGGCCAAAACCGAGTTCCTGTATTCATTTCTATGGAAATGCAATCTTTATTCCATGCATTTATAGTATTTCTTATGTTATCTTTCGCGACTTCGTTCAGTACGTTGTACTTGAGCAGCAAATGGCTGAAGACAGCAAAGCTGTGCAAAATCTGCTCCATCTCTTACTTGGCGTCCGCCACGGCTTGTGCTACATTCTTCTTTTTCTAAGCTGGATGAAGCAAGTAAAATACCTAGTCGTCGATATATTTTACTTGGTTTAAAAGTTATTATTTGTACTTAATTCAAAAACTATAGCTTATTCACTACATCAGCTATGTTCTCTTCTTTTAATAAGGATATATCGTCCAACCATGTCAGGTATCTAAGTTTAGTATTTACTGTAATTTGTACTCCTATATTACTATGTATGCGCGTCCCCGGCTTATTACACATCATGTCCATTATTAAAAATTGTATCCGAATATTTTTCACTCTAATTAAGTTTCATAGTATATATCCTATATGGATGCAGTACTCTTACAGTACGTAGTAATCCCACATTTTTTTTAGGTAACTAAAAATAATTTTATTTACCCAATTGAGATTATTACAGAGCAGGAAAGAAAAAACTACCAAGATTTGGACAGAAGGCCACAAACTTGCTGAAAACACCAATAGCTAGCTACTTCAACAAATAAGTCAACATGTGGCGGAGGCAGGATCTCCGCGAAGGAGCTGGAAAAGAAAAAGGTTAAAAAAGATTGTGGCTAGGGGGAATTGAACATATGACCGTACAAAGATTTTGAACCCCCCGCTAAGCTACACTTTTGGGCTTTCTCAAGGAGATTCAAAACTTAATATATAAAGGTAAAACACAAATTTCGTGTTATATATACAGTGTAATTTTTTGTGAAGTCAACTATTCCTCAGTTGCTATGTTCTAATTATAAAAATTGAGAGCCTCCAATTTCTGGACTAGTCTGGCTTGCAAGCCACCTCCAGAATACATGTAACGACTCGACCGGTCGTTTTGCTTTTTAGATCCCCGTTCTCCTAATTAAGACTCCTCATATGTGATTTTACTGTTTTGTGACCTGCGGGGATGGTTAGTTTAGGCGTGGAAGGGTTCGGGTTGAAATCGAACACTTAGTTCCTTAATAGTAGCCTATAATGGTTAAGTTTGACTTAAGTCAACGTTTTGAGTAAACGACCTCAGAACCGAGATTTTACGATCCCAATAGGTTCATATGATTTTGGACTTGGACGTCTTCAGACCCCTTTTCTATCCCCCAAAAGATATGTGTGTGTATGGATTGTTGTGGGTTAAAGAGTTTTTCCGATTAAAGTGACAATTTTGAAATAGGGATTATTTTATCCCTTAGAGTCGCCACTTGGAATTAATTTTTTGGGTGTTCCAAGTCACCTTTTATTTGAATCCCTAATCAAAGGAAGATTTGACTCTCTTTTTATTGGTCTGCGAAAATAAAGTTCGGGTAAAGAATTCAGTTGACGGGGGAGAAGGTATAAGGCATTCCCCGAGTCCCGTGGTTCTAGCACGGTCGCTTTATTGACTTAAACTTGGCTTAAATTAATTATGAATAAACTGTGCTTTGTTAGTTTCTGTGTTTTACTTGTCCGCTTTTACTTCTTGATTGTTAGAGTTGTCAAGGAAGATGATTTTGGATAAATTACGTTGTCATAATCACGCTACGCAAGCGAATGCGTGATCAAGATGAAAATTTACTAATTTTAATCATAACAGCGCTATGCAAGCGAAACCGCAATTATGACGAAAGATTATTAGTATATTATTACTTTTTTTTTTTAAAAAAGGTTACTACATTTAAAGGAATTAATTAAAAATTAACTATCGCGCTACGCAAGAGAATCCGCGATTTTAGCAAATTATTAATTAAATTAAAAATTAACTAAAAAAAATTAGTAGTATAAAATGACATTGTTGAATTAATTTATTTAGTGTTAAACATCACGTTACGCAAGCGATTCCGTGAAGTTACAGCGCGCCTACTAATTGCCTAGCATTTAAATTAATTATTTAAGAAAGTGATTAAATTACTTTAATTTGTAGAGAAGAAGCTGAGTTTTTATCAAGAATTAATTGTGAGACAAACATGGTGTTGAAAGTTGGATTGGCCTTGTTAGAAAGTGAAAATGGGCCATCTATGGAATACACTTGGGATTGGGCTGCTGAAATTATTTACCAAAAAAAAGAAAAGGCCAACAGCCTATTAAGAAAGTATGGGCCTGCTGAAATAACTAAAGGGAAATGAACCATCTATTAAAATAGTTTGGACTTTAATCACATTGGACCTAGTAATTTTTTCTCAAAATCATTTCATCTCTACTTTGCAAACCCACTACCCAATCTTATTTTGTCTATTTATATCTTTGAACCAAAAAATCTCAACCTCTCTTTCAATCCAATATCAAAGTTTAAAACTTACAAATACATCAATAATATCCACATGTATTTTGTTGACAAAAGAAAAAAGAAAACACAGCAAACTAACACAAAAAAAAAAGACAAGAAATGAAACATAGTTTATTATATGATTTCTTTTAACTCCAAATGAACGATCCTATGACTTAAACATTAAAGATCAATTCCTAGTCACATGAATCTATTCATCTTGAACCAACTGATTGGGATTTCCAAACTTAAAAATAAGGACAAGCTTGATTTCCAAGACTCAATATCTTTCTACTTAGAACACCTTGGGAGCTAATAAAAAAAAGTAAAAGAGAAATTTTTAACGTGCATTTTCTATTTAAACTAAAGAAAGAGCGAAAGGGAGCTAGCATTCTGCTTATGTAACGGGATATCTCAAAATACTATGTGTGTTTCGCTGAGGGGTTTTTACACTAAACACCAACAATTACTCCAAGATATAACTGTCACGAGTTTTAAAATCTATCTTTCTATCGCTTGTTCTTTAAACTAAATTGTGCCATTACATGAGTTTAGATCTACAAGCACAACCCCATAGCAACTAAACAAATCATATACAACTTTTAACTTACAAAGAAGTTAGAAGAAAGCTGGAACTTTAAGGAAAAGAGAACACATGTTTCATGAGTTTAAACACTCATTTATGAGCAGAAGATCACACAAATGTAAAGAAACAGCAGTAACACATCAGTGCATTCATTGCAATAGCTTTATGCAACTAAAAACTAAACAACAGAGTTGGAAAAATACCTAGTTTGCAGAAAACAGGAGAAAAAAGAAATGCAGCAAGGTAATGAACCAACAAGACCCCAGCAAAAACGGAACAGCAGCAACAATATGAAGCAGTGAAAATCCAGCAGTGATGAAGCCCAGAAATGCAACAATGATTTCAGAATTTTCAGCTTGCTATTGGATATGTTTAGCTGCTGATTTTACTCTCAAGGTTTGTGTTTTTTTTTAGTGTATAAAAAGTTCAGCAAGTGTGTAGTAGATTGTATGTTCAAGCCACTCTCAAGATGTGTCTTCAAGTGTGAAAGAATGAACTATTTTCATAGGAAAAATAAGTCCTTTTGGACAGATTTTAGTTCACCAAAAATCTGTCCAAAAGGACTAACTTTTGTGTGCCAAAACAGTCCATTTTTCACCAAATTCTGACACAAAACATAGCAGTTGTATTTCCAGCATGCTTAAACAGTAAAATACCCAACAAACATGTACTTTAAACTCAAGTATTCAGCTATTATCTACACATAACTGAAATTCATCTTATATACTCAAACTTAAACCAACTAAGAACTAGCAAAACAGAAACAGACTTATATGTAATCGACCTAAATATTCAAACAAACTAGATTAGAATGAGTTTGATTTTGTGCAAACTAACATGGAACACAATCTGAATTTTACAAGCCAAAGCTCGAAACGGAAACTAAACGAACATCGCTAAACTATCACGATTAATAACAATTAAACATACGCTGAACTATATAAACAATTCGACAATTTAGCACAAAACTAGAATAACACACGTATTATAGACTAACAAACTGATCAAAAATAGAGAAACTTAAACTAAATTCAAAACCAAATGGGAAAACTAAAACTAAGAAAAAGAGGAAATGAATGTTATACCAATCGAGCATTCTTGAAACTACCCATGAATCTCAAGGACGATGCGAGCAGTGACAAATGATGACGAGCGACCTTCGAACAAACTTTTCTAAGCGGCAGACGTTAGGACCACCAATTCGAGGGGTCGACTAGTGATTTCAACATCATGTCGCGTATAAAGGGTCGTTCCCAGGTCGTGTCTACTCAGAACAAACAACGGCTCAAGCACATGGTGGTGGTGAGACGGTAGTGGGGGCTGCTAGCCAAGATTCGACCGGATTTTGTAGGGGTTTGAAGGTTTTGAGGCTTGGAATGGAGAAGAGGAGAGTGGGAGGAGGCCGGTGGTGTAAAATATTTGGAGTTTGGAGTGGTGAGCGACGACTAGGGTTCCGGTTAGGGCTTAGATTTACGGAGATTGAGAGGGGTTATGGGGATTTGGGGTTCATATTCATGGAGAGGAGGTTGAGATGAGTGAAGGGTGAACTTTTGGTGGTGTTTGGAGCAGTGGCGTGGGGTGGGGCAGGGTGACGGCGCGACTAGGGTTTGGGTTTTTCGATTTTTGNAGCCCTAACCGGATTTTGTAGGGGTTTGAAGGTTTTGAGGCTTGGAATGGAGAAGAGGAGAGTGGGAGGAGGCCGGTGGTGTAAAATATTTGGAGTTTGGAGTGGTGAGCGACGACTAGGGTTCCGGTTAGGGCTTAGATTTACGGAGATTGAGAGGGGTTATGGGGATTTGGGGTTCATATTCATGGAGAGGAGGTTGAGATGAGTGAAGGGTGAACTTTTGGTGGTGTTTGGAGCAGTGGCGTGGGGTGGGGCAGGGTGACGGCGCGACTAGGGTTTGGGTTTTTCGATTTTTGGTGGAGGTTTGGGGAATTTGGGTAGGTCTAGAAATGGGGTGAGTAGAGGAAGGAGATGGTGTAGGTTTGAGGTGGATTGGAGGGCGGCCGCCGGTGGAGTTGGGTGGCGGCGGCTAGGTCTTGAAGATGAGAGGAGAGGGTTAGAAGACAGAAGAAGAAGAAGAAGAAGAAGAAGAAGAAGAAGAAGAAGAAGAAGAAGAAGAAGAAAGGAGATAAGGGAAATAGGGGGCAATTTTCGGCCTATCTAGGCCTTAAATACCAAGAGGAGAGATCAAATGATGACCGTTGGATAAGGGAGAGATGAACGGATGAGATTTGGTCTGGGCTCACTTAATGAAACGACGTAGTTTCATCATGAAACTACGTCGTTTCGAACCAAGGCTTGGCCAACCCTCAATTGGACTGGGTATGGACGAATTGAGCTCAAGTTTTGGGCCAATTTGGCTCAATTTTAATTAAAAAATACAATAGCCCAAACTCTTAACCCCTTGATTATTTTATTTAGTCCTAAAGAAATCATACAAGTAAAAGAAAAATCTTTTTGGTGTATATAATCTAAAGATACAAAACTAAAATATACAAGTAAAAGGTAAAAAATATTTTTTTGGTATTTTTAATAAGTAATGCAAATAAAAATGCACAAACAATTAAAATCATCTAAATACTAGTATTAAAAGCATGCAAAAATTAGGTATTCACAGCTGCCCCTCTTTGCTCTAGAACATGAAGAGTTTTCGTGCAAAGAAAAGTGAATCCATGACTAATTTTTTCTCACACATCACTACAATGAAGCATTTTAAAAAAGGTGACTGAACCTTGCTTCCGAGGTTGCCTACATATCCTTGGCTATAAAGGAATCAGGTCAGTATAGTTCTGGGAAAGTTTGGTAGCTGGGACTACCGGACACTGGATTTGAAACTGCTGTTGTTGTTGTTGTTACTTGCTGCTTACATTAAAGGAAAAGAGAAAAGAACTACATATGTCTGCAAACTAAGAGTTACAAAATTCCTATCTATGTGCCTTATGGAGTCAAATCTTGATTTTTGACTTGCTCGTTTGTGTTGACCTTAGATTGGATCTTGATGCTCTTTGAAGGAAAAGATTATTGCTCAATCTCAATTGCTTGCTTTCTGGATCAGAATTTGAGAAGATGAATCTTGAGAAGCTGGGTTGCTGACACATTGTCAATGCTAACTCCAACCATCTTGTGATCGAAAGACTTCTTTCTTCTGATGAGACACTGAAACTGCAAGCTTTAACCGTCACCTGTGCTTTACGGCGGGGCCTGAAAAGCCATCAAAGACGAACAAAACAAACAAATTTTTTTCTGCCCCAGTTTGAACTAGGAAAATTTTGTGAGTTATTAGAGAAAGTTGTAAACTATCTAATTTATTGAAAGGCACACAGAAACGGTAGTATAAACAAACTAAAAGATATAAAAAGTTGCAATGAGGGATTACGCACCTTACATTACTCAAAGGATAGGTAACCAGGGGTTGGTACCCTGTATTACTTGAAAGGGAAAGTAACCAAGGGTTGGCCCCCTGTATCACTAGGGAGAAAATGTAACCAGGGGTTGGTACCCTGTATTATTGGGAAGGAATGTAACCAGGAGTTGGTACCCTGTATTACTGAAAGGAATGTAACCAGGGGTTGGTACCCTGTATTACTGGAGAGAAATGTAACCAGGGGTTGGCGCCATGTATTACTGGACAAGAATGTAACTAGGGGTTGGTACCTTGTATTACTGGGAAGAAAATGTAATCAGGGGTTGGTACCCTGTATTACTGAAAGGAAATGTAATTAGGAGTTAGTACCCTGTACTAATGAAAGGAAATGTAACCAGGGGTTGGTGCCCTGTATTACTAGGAAGAACATGTAACCAGGGGTTGGTACCCTCTATTACTAGAGAAAAAGGTAACCAGGGGTTGGTACCCTGTGTTATGGATAAAGCGTTGAATTCCTATAAGCGAAATGGTTCTACCTGGGTTAAGCTATGTAAAATGACCTGAGCAAAGAGTACTTCTACCCGGAACTATGAGCTGGATCCCCTAGGTGAAATGGTTCTACCTGGGTTAAGCTATGTAAAATGACCCGAGCGAAGAGTGCTTCTACCCGGAACTATGAGCTGGATCCCCCTAGGTGAAATGGTTCTACCCGAGTCAAGCTACGTAAAACACCCTGAGCAAAGAGTACTTGTACCCGGAACTATGAGCTGGATCCCCCTAGGCAAAACGGTTCTACCCGAGTCAAGCTACGTAAAACACCCTGAGCGAAAAGTACTTCTACCCGGAACGATGAGCTGGATCCCCTTAGGTGAAATGGTTCTACCTGAGTTAAGCTACTAAACTAGGAGGTATGAATAGTAGTGATGCATGTTAAAATAAAAGAAAAATGGAGATTTTAAGGAGCTTACGTTCGGTGATATTCGTCCTTTGAGAGTCGCCATTCTGCACTACTTTGTTCCTGCTTCAAACAAAGAAAAATTTATGAGTTTTCAAAGTGGTGGTTGGTTTGTGGCCTTGATGCGCTATTGTGGCTTGACTTCACAGCCTCTCCGCAGTTGAAGAACTGATTCTATTAGTATGGTACCGAGATGCTCGGCTGATCTGTGTCATTTTCTAGAGACCTTGGCCTTCCAATGTTGCCCCCAACTGTTTCATACCCAGACGTCCTTGGTATTGCGACCTTTGTCTCCGAGGCAATGCAATTTTCTTTAAAAATCAAACTCAGTTGTCTTGCACCTAGTACCGGTTTGTGTCTGCAGTGCTTATCAACTTTTCTCATGAAGAGGTCTTGCTTAGGAAACCTTTTCAGTTTCTTTGAGACACTTTGTTCTCCTTGTCAAATGAGATCACAGACGGATTCGTGCCTTCGTCAATGCCGTATATGTCCCAAATTGTGCTCGATATTACGGGGAAACTATAGACAGTTTTGCAGCCATTTGTTTGCTTCGCTTTTGACGAAAAATTAGACCGAAAGGGACTCAAAGAAAATTATGGGTAAAAATAGAAGAATACTTGAAGGTGCAAAAGAAGTGTGCTTAAACAAAAGGCGTTCCTTTCGGGGAAAAGAACAAGGAGACTTATCTGAGAGTATGTGCCGACTTCAATGAACCATGACATGCATTTTGGAATGGACGCCTTATCCATCTGAGCTGTCTAATTCTCAAAATACGTCGTAAAGGTTCATCTTGAAACTGTCTTGGTTGTGCGCATGCCGGAGTACGAAGACTCTCATTCGGCTAGTAGTGCCCTTTGCGGGTTTTCGCCAACTGACTTCTCTCATTTCTCTATTCACCGTCGCCTTATGGTTCCCAGTTGAGTTTTCACCAGTAAGACTCTCTAATTTCTCTGCTCACTGTCGCCTTACAGTGCCCATACATGTTTTCACAAATAAGACTCTCTCATTTCTTCTCTTTTTTTTTTCTTTTTTTTAAACAATACGACATGCGGAAGGTTGCCCATGGCATGGTGACTTCAAATATTCTCAAATATCGATCAAAAGTTCTTAACAGGGAGAATGCAAAAAGAACCTTGAACTGAATTATAATTTTTGGAACCGCTTTGACAGAAAAAACTGTAAAATAAAACAAATTTCTGACCCAGTTTTGAAATATTGGGAATATGGATTTGTTGTTGTGATGGGACCGAACCCAGGTAAAGGATACTTACGTATCCTTTTGGAATCAGGTCGGACATAGTTCAATGACTCAGAAGATTTGTTGTTTGGATTCTTTTCTTCTCTTCCCTTTTTTTTGTTGCAAGTACATAGGTTCCAAAAAGCGGAAAAAAAGAAAACAAATACATCTCAAAAGGGTTACCAATAGGGTGACACCTATTTGGAACAAATGAGCAATGGTGGCCTTCGTCATCTCGATTCTGAGAAAATCATGCGTGAAAGTTCCACAGTGGGTATATATCAGACATAATATCTTTTGACTGCATCTGCGTTAATGGTCATGCCTGGTACCATTCCTTCTTCATCTACCAGGTGCAAGGCCCCTTTTGGTAACACTTTCTTGATGATGTAGGGCCCTTTCCAGTTTGGGGCGAACTTTCCTTTAGCTTCTACTTGGTGTGGAAGAATGCGTTTCAGAACGAGTTGGCGCACCTCGAAGTGTCTTGGACACACTTTCTTGTTGTAAGCGCGTGCCATTCTTTGCTGGTATAACTGGCCAAAGCACACTGCCGCTAGTCGTTTTTCATCAATCAACATTAGTTGTTCCAATCGGGTCTTTACCCTTTCTGTATCTTCAATCTCCGACTCTACAATGACTCGAAGAGATGGAATTTTGACTTTAGCCGGTATTACAGCTTCCGTTCCATATACCAACAGATAAGGAGTTGCACCAACGGATGTGCGAGCAATTGTGCGGTATCCCAAAAGAGAAAAAGGCAACTTTTCATGCCATTGTCTGGAAGTTTGGATCATCTTCCTAAGAATCTTCTTGATGTTCTTGTTCGCCGCTTCAACGGCTCCATTGGCTTTTGGCCGATAAGGGGTAGAATGGCGATGCATGATTTTGAATTGCTCGCATACCTCCTTCATCAAATTACTATTTAGATTGGCTGCATTGTCAGTGATAATGGTCTTCGGGATACCAAAACGATAGATGATGCTGGAATGGACAAATTCTACCACTGCTTTCTTGGTGACTGCTTTGAAAGTGACGGCCTCCACCCACTTGGTGAAGTAATCAATTGCAACCAAAATGAATCTATGCCCAATTGAAGCATTTGGCTCGATTGGCCCAATAACATCCATTCCCCAAGCAACGAAAGTCCAAGGATAGGACATGGAATGCAACTCCGAAGGTGGCGAGTGAATCAGGTCACCATGAATCTAGCACTGGTGACACTTGCGAACAAAACTGAAGCAATCTCGCTCCATGGTAAGCCAATAATACCCTGCCCGCAAAATATTCTTCGTCAAAACATATCCATTCATGTGAGGTCCACATACCCCTAAATGCACTTCACTCATGATCCGCTCAGCTTCTGTGGCATCTATGCATCTTAACAAATTCAAATCTGGGGTTCTTTTGTACAAAATTTCCCCGTTCAGGAAGAAACCGCCGGCGAGCCACCTTATAGTTCTTTTTTGATCTGCCTTGGCATGCTCTGGGTATTCCCTTGTTTTCAGGAATCGTTTTATGTCATGATACCACGGTTCACCATCTGGTTCTGTCTCAATAGTATTGCAATAACCGTGTTGATTCCGAACTTGGATTTCCAATGGAT
>ML380679.1:31319-81478 GCA_005239525.1 Nicotiana knightiana | reverse complement strand
GGGAGTTCATCATCAGTAAAGGTGATTCTGTTTACCTCAAAAAATCTGTTAGCCATCTTCTCTAACTGATTCACTGTGGTCTTCTCTGAGACATGTGCCTCGTTCAGGACCTTGATTAATACACGAGCATGCTCTTTTGAATGTACGAGCAGAGATAGTAGAGAAATTTGGGCAGGAGTCTTTCTCAGTTGGTCGATGATTGAGTAGTCCTGAACTTTCATCTTCTTCAAAAACTCTTCTGCCTCTTCTTTAGTGACTGGTTTCTTTATTGGCAATTGGCCTTGTTTGATTTGCTTGACCTTCCTCAACTCTTCTGGAGAGTAGCACCTTCCCAATCGAGTCAAACCTCTAGTTTCCCCCACTTCTTCTATGATTTCCTTGCCTTTGTAAGTCATCACAGTTTTGTTGTAGTTCCAAGGAATGGTCTTCGTGTTTGTCACAGGGGGTTGAACGACAGGTTTGATTATGATTGGCTCAGTTGTACCCTTCGTACCTCCCTGGTTCTGCCTTGTGATGGGGTGGCCTCCAAGGACATATAACCTTGGGCATGCAACATTGGAGCGAACTTCCAACCTCGAGATTTTTGGACCAAATAAAGTTTCCTTCTCTGAGCTCTGGGCGCCTTTCACAATCAATGGCACATCTCGGCTTGGACTTACTTTTAGACCCGTTCCTTCTTGAATTTCTCCTGATGTCATTTCTACTCGACCAGCCGGCTTGTATTCTTGATCTCGGCCAATCATTCCAACAAAGTGAACATCATTGTGTACTGGCAAGGGGTTGTTGGTCACATTAGGAGGGTCCTCGTCATTTGTCACCACAATCAGTTTTTCAGCAATTAGTCTTTATATGGCTCTTTTCAGAGTCCATCAATCATCAGTGCTACACCCCGGGGCCCCTGAATGATATTCACATCTTGAATTTGCTTGAAATCCATGTGAATCAGGATGCATATGGTGGGGAGCGATGGGCCCGATCACGCCTATTTGCTTCAGCTTCTGGAATAAACTAGAGTATGATTCGGCCAATGGGGTGAATTTTTCCTTCGGTCTTTGCTCTCGACCATAATCCTGCCTGGGACGAGCATTGTAGGGTGCCCGGAAATTTTTCTGCTGAGGTCGGGTGATCCTTGGAGCTGGTGCCCGTAGTTGCTGATTGGGAGGCCGAGCATAAGACTGAGCATTGAACACTATTTACTGTGGTGGGCCCACAGAGTATTGAGGATTTGGCGGAGGATAATAATGTCAAGGGTAGCTGGATTGCCCCTGCTGAACTTGCACATAAGGGTGCGGTACCCCCCTTTGAACTTCCCTGGATCCCAAAGTCATCATGGACCCCTCATCTCTCTTCTTTTTATTTCGAAACTTCCCGACCCATTTTGGATAGATTGAGTAGTGGCTTTGAGAGCAACTTGACTTACAATTCTGCCAGTCTTGAGGCCATTTTCGACCATTTCCCCTATTTTGATTGCCTCTGCAAAAGGTCTACCCATCGCGGACATCATGTTCTGAAAGTAATCAGGCTCTTGGGCCTCCAGAAAAACAGCGATCAACTCATGGTTATCCATGGGTGGCTTGACTCTAGCCGCTTGCTCCCTCCACTTGATTGCATACTCCCTAAAGCTTTCAGTCGGCTTCTTCTTCATATTAGACAGGGAATTGCGATCTGGTTCAATATCTATGTTGTACTGGAATTGTTTGATGAAGTCCTGGGCCATGTCATCCCAAACATGCCAATGAGAGATATCTTGGTCGATGAACCATTCTGAGGCTACCCCCGCAAGACTTTCCCCAAAATAAGCCATCAGCAATTCTTCTTTTCCACCTGCACCCCTCAGCTGGTTGCAGTACCTTTTCAAGTGGGCGATGGGGTCGCCGTATCCATCATACCTCTCAAATTTTGGGGTCTTGAACCCTGGCGGAAAATGAATGTGAGGGAACATACATAGATCACTAAAAGATACACTTTTGTGACCACCTAGTCCTTGCATGTTATTTATGTTTTGTTCAAAGACTTTTCATCTTCCTGANCTCGTCACAGGTGGTGGTGGCGGGACTATATATACCGGTGCGCCAGACACGACAAGAGGGGTGTTCCTGACTGGTGCGGCTGGAGGTCGCACATTAGAGGTACTAGGGGCGGCATGGATGCTGTAGTTTGGCACGTACCCTGGTGGTAGAATGTGATCACTTGTTGCACAGAGCGGTGGTTGTACGGTAGAAGTTCCTTCTGATGGACCCTGAGGTGGAGGCTGACCGGAGACCCAAGCTTGATATACACCCGACAGTTGTTGTTTTAACCTTCTCACTTCCTCCGACTCTTGCTCAACTGACTGGCCATGGGGGTTGTCACTGACTAACTCGATTTCATCGTTATTAGCCATTGGTACCTTCCCTTTAGATATGGTGAAGTAATGATGTGTATCCAGTTTCACCACAAACCAACCACCTTAAGCTTACTGACTAAAATTGCAACAAACGTGTTAGGGTTAAGCATTTTACACATATGAATCACACGCAATATGCCAGGTTCCTAACATTGTCACCATTTCTAACATGATTTTGGAAGGCTTCATGTTTCATCCCGGCTTATGAGGCTGCTGCTTATTGGTGCTCTCAAATTTTTCCTTTTCTCTTCTCTTTTTTTTTTCTTCTCTTTCTCATTTTTTCGCTTTTCTTTTCACCTGCCTATTTTTGTTCCCTCATTTTAGAGTTATTAAAATATTTTGATCGAACCTTTTAGGGGTCGCCTATGTATCATGTCTCCGCATGAATCAGATCATCACGTAGTTCAGGGACATGACCCTCTTTTTCTTCCTTTTTTTTAAATTTTTTATTTTTAATTTTTTATACAAAACAAGCATTTTTTGGTTCCTTTTTTTTTTTAATTTTTTCCAAAACAAAATCTTTTTCATTGATTTTCATTTTTTGATACAAGACTCAGTAACAAGAATTACATAAAGATAACTGTTTAAACACGACCAGACTTGACTCAAACAGACTTTTTAAGATAAAGGACAAAATAAAAAGACTCAAAACAACAAAAGACCCTTAGATACTCAAAAACCACAAAGGAACAGTCAAAATGATCTGCCAGCTAAAAGAAGATCCAAAATTCTTCAAGAGAATCCACCAGAATTATTGTAGTCATGGAGCTTATTCCTGCGGTTGACCCCCAACATCGCGGTATATCTTCTCTAAATCTGCAGATATGTGACGAGCGACGTTCAATGATACTTCAGCAAATCGTTCGGGCGTCATTCCCTGACAACTCCTGCAAGCCCGGGAGGTATATGTGGCTACCTCGAGGATCTTTCCTTTAATGTGTTCCTGAGCCAAGTGAAACTCTTGATTTTGTTGACCACGGGTCTCAGCTAGATCCAGTGCATCACGCTCGCGCTCCAAGGCCATATCTCTTTGGCGCCGAATTTCCAGTGACTCCCCCTCCAACCGATTGATNTCAACTCCCCCTATCTGATCCCTCAGACCTTGTATTAACAGAGCAAAACCTCTGCGCTCATGATCACGGACCACCTTGAACTGGGCTTCTCTTTATTCCTGTTGTTGAGCGGTAGTGATCACTTTTTCCTGCCTAATTTGACCTTTGAGTGCTCGCCTCTCTTGTGCCCACTTATCCTTTTCCCGCTCGAAATCAACCTGTTGTATGTCCATGTCTGTCTCCAGAATTCCTTTATCTTCTTGTAAAATGTCAATACGGTATTGGAACTCTAGTGTTACCTCCCTTCTGGTTTCTCTAACTCTGGCCTCGATCTCCTCTTCCCAATCAGTCGCATGCCGTATGGATCTTTCTGGCCTTTGCTCCGGGATAGCCTGGTTGTGAAACCACTCAAGGTATGCGAGGCTTACCTCCCCACGTTCACGATCAGCTACCATCTCGTCGAAATCAGAAAATCGACTACCAAACCAAACCTTTTGTGCATATGACTCCCTTGGGGGCTCCTCTACCTTGAATTCCCACATGAACGGACGTATGTCCTCAGTCGGGGGCCTCTTTTGCTCTCTCGCTAGCTGGCGCATGACGCGTAGGGGTGCATAGGGTTGGAAACCTCTAAAACCCATGAGTATGAAGAACGGATGATACGTCAACATATGCATGATCCTAGCAGAAGGGAACCAATAATAGTTCCAAGTGATTCTATCAGCACTCAACGAACCGAGCAATGTCTGCCAAGCCCTCACCCCCTCTGGAAGATTACAATTTGCAGCACTCTCTCNTTCTTGGCAGTGGGTCAAAGCTCGAAAAATATCTCCCAGAATCATGGGAAGAATGGTGTGATCCTCGCTACTTTGCAAAAATGAAACCACCGCAGCTAATCGAATTCTGATGCGCCCACCACGCTCTTGAAAGACCATGATCCCCAGAAATGATATCATGAACGCGAAGACTTTCAACTCCCTCCATGCGTCGTAACTCAATCGGTTGACGAATTATGTGCACGAGAAGTTTTCAAACCCTTTCTCGTCCCTGAATCTGTCATAGAAGTATTCTAGCAGAACCCAACCTTCGTCCAGGCAACCCATTGGAATTCGACGAAGCAAATTTTCAGAAAGTTGTTTACACCAATTTTTGGTTTTTTTTCGAATTTCGAAAAAGACTTTTAAAGAAAAGGGAACTTTTTTTTTGGTTATTTGGATCTTTATTTCGAATTTATGAAACAAATACTTCTAAAGAAATTTTTTTTTTTTTTTTTTTTGAATTTTCTTTTCAATTTCCGAAAGAATGAAAACTATTTTTGATTCTAGTTTTTTTTTCCAAAATGTTTTTTTTTCTTTTTTTTTTTTGAAAGAAAGACTTCTAAAGAAGAAAGAATATTTTTTTGAACTTTGATTTTGATTTTTTTTTTTTGTTTGAATTTTGGGAAAAAGACTTCTAAGGTAGAAAAATATTTTTCGGATTTTGATTTTATTCTCTTTTAAAATGGAAGAAAATATTTTCGGGCTTAATTTTTTTTTTTTTTGGGATTTCTAAAGAATGAATTAAAGGATTTTTTTTTTTTGGATTTTTGAGAAAAGAGGGGCGGAACTTATGACGTTTGCCTACGTATCTCACATCCGGTGAGAATCAGACCTGCGTAGTTCGGTGAAACTGAGTATTTTTCTCTTTTGACTTTTTATGAAATTAATCTTTACACCTCACGTCAGACTACTACAAAATCTTAGTAAAAAAAAGATTATTTGTATTAAACTAGGAGAATGTTTTTTTTTCTTTTTTTTTTGAAATTCCGCTCAACTATTTTCTAAAGCCGGTCAACAACGCAAGCAAGCCTTCCAAATGATGTAACAAGTAGCACATAAGTGGACATGATGGTCTCAAAGAGGATATCTGTCTTATACGGACCCGACCCCTATGTCGAGTTTCGCTAAGTTAAATGCACGTGTTGCAAATAAAGCGAACCTACTAGGGATATCCGGCATGAAGTTTGTTCTTCTAGGTTTAAATCTTAGTGGAGAATGTATCTAGAATGGCTTACTCGAGCGGACAACTCGAGCCGAGGAGGGTCAGTATACCGGTAGCATTGATTTCCGGCTTAACAGGTGGTGCCCCCCGCCTAAAACATGTGAGACTAAAATCCTTCACCGGTTGACAAGCACCTCGGCTATCTCAAAGAAAGTGGGCTATGTCAAGCAAATGCCCAATTTTTGGTTTCAAGAATACTCAAATGGGGTGCGTGAGAAGACAGTTTATATGTACAGTTCAACAATATCAAAGCCGTAAAAAGCGAGCAAGTAGCACATTAGGCACAAATAAATCACAATATATACAAAATTAATGAAGCCAAATAAAGAGTCAATATGTACAAGCTCGAATTCTGGTTGTCCCCAGCAGAGTCGCCAGAGCTGTCACACCCCTTTTCTACCCCCCAAAAGATATGTGTGTGTATGGATTGTTGTGGGTTAAAGAGTTTTTAATTAAAGTGATAATTTTGAAATAGGGATTATTTTATCGCTCAGAGTCGCCACTTGGAATTGATTTTTTGGATGTTCCAAGTCACATTTTATTTGAATCCCTAATCAAAGGAAGATTTGACTCTCTTTTTATTGGTCCGCGAAAATAAAGTTCGGGTAAGGAATTCAGTTGACGGGGGAGAAGGTATAAGGCATTCCCCGAGTCCCGTGGTTCTAGCACGGTCGCTTTATTGACTTAAACTTGGCTTAAATTAATTCTGAATAAACTGTGCTTTATTAGTTTCTGTGATTTACTTGTCCGCTTTTACTTCTTGGTTATTATATTTATCAAGGAAAATAATTTTTTGGATAAATTACGTTGTTATAATCACGCTACGCAAGCGAATGCGTGATCGAGATGAAAATTTACTAATTTTAATCATAACAGCGCTACGCAACCGAATTCGCAATTATGACGAAATATTATTAGTATATTATTACTTTTTAAAAAAAAAAAGGTTACTACATTTAAAGGAATTAATCAAAAATTAACTATCGCGCTACACAAGCGAATCAGCGATTTTAGCAAATTATTAATTAAATTAAAAATTAACTAAAAAAATTAGGAGTATGAAATGACATTGTGGAATTAATTTATTTAATGTTAAACATCACGCTACGCAAGCGATTCCGTGAAGTTACAGCGCGCCTACTAGTTGCCTAGCGTTTAAATTAATTAATTAAGAAAGTGGTTAAATTACTTTAATTTGTAGAGAAGAAGCTGGGTTTTTATCGAGAATTAATTGTGAGACAAACATGGTGTTGAAAGTTGGATTGGCCTTGTTAGAAAGTGAAAATGGGCCAGCTATGGAATACACTTGGGATTGGGCTACTGAAATTATTTACCGAAAAAAAGAAAAGGCCAACAACTTATTAAGAAAGTATGGGCCTGCTGAAATAACTAAAGGGAAATGAACCATCTATTAAAATAGTTTGGACTTTAATCACATTGGGCCTAGTATTTTTTCCCAAAATCATTTCATCTCCACTTTGCAAACCCACTATCCAATCTTATTTTGTCTATTTATATCTTTGAACCAAAAAATCTCAACCTCTCTTTCAATCCAATATTAAAGTTTAAAACTTACAAACACATCAATAATATCCATATGTATTTTGTTGACAAATAAAAAAGAAAATACAACAAACTAACATAAAAAAAAAGACAAGAAATGAAACATAGTTTATTATATGATTTCTTTTAACTCCAAATGAATGATCCTATGACTTAAACATAAAAGATCAATTCCTAGTCACATGAATCTATTTATCTTGAACCAACTGATTGGGATTTCCAAACTTAAAAATAAGGACAAGCTTGATTTCCAAGGCTCAATATCTTTCTACTTAGAACACCTTGGGAGCTAATAAAAAAAAAAGAAAAAGAGAAAATTTTAACGTGCATTTTCTATTTAAACTAAAGAAAGAGCAAAAGGGAGCTAGCATTCTGCTTATGTAACGGGATATCTCAAAATACTAAGTGTGTCTCGCTGAGAGGTTTTTACATTAAACACCAACAATTACTCCAAGATATAACTGTCACGAGTTTTAAAATCTATCTTTCTATCGCTTGTTCATTAAACTAAATTGTACCATTACACGAGTTTAGATCTACAAGCACAACCTCTTAGCAACTATACAAATCATATACAACTTTTAACTTACAAAGAAGTTAGAAGAAAGCTGGAACTTTAAGAAAAAGAGAACACATGTTTCATGAGTTTAAACACTCATTTATGAGCAGAAGATCACACAAATGTAAAGAAACAGCAATAACACAACAGTGCATTCATTGCAATAGCTTTATGCAACTAAAAACTAAATAACAGAGTTGGAAAAATACCTAGTTTGCAGAAAATAGGAGAAAAAAGAAATGCAGCAAGGTAATGAACCAACAAGACCCGAGCAAAAATGGAACAGTAGCACCATTACGATGCAGTGAAAATCCAGCAGTGATGAAGCCCAGAAATGCAACAATGATTTCAGAATTTTCAGCTTGCTATTGGATATGTTTAGTTGCTGATTTTACTCTCAAGGTTTGTGTTTTTTTTAGTGTGTAAAAAGTTCAGCAATTGTGTAGTAGATTGTGTGTTCAAGCCACTCTCAAGATGTCTCTTCAAGTGTGAAAGAATGAACTCTTTTAGTAGGAAAAATAAGTCCTTTTGGACAAATTTTTGTTCACCAAAAATCTATCCAAAAGGACTAACTTTTGTGTGCCAAAACAGTCCATTTTTCACCAAATTCTGACACAAAACATAGCAGTTGCATTTCCAACATGCTTAAACAGTAAAATACCCAACAAACATGTACTTTAAACTCAAGTATTCAGTTATTATCTACACATGACTGAAATTTATCTTATATACTCAAACTTAAACCAACTAAGAACTAGCAAAATAGAAACAGACTTATATGTAATCGACCTAAATATTCAAACAAACTAGATTAGAATGAGTTCGATTTTGTGCAAACTAACATGGAACACAAACTGAATTTTACAAGCCAATGCTCGAAACGGAAATTAAATGAACATCGCTAAACTATCACGATTAATAACAGCTAACATACGACGAACTATATAAACAATTCGACAATTTAGCACAAAACTAGAATAACACACTTATTATAGACTAACAAACTGATCAAAAACAGAGAAACTTAAACTAAATTCAAAACCAAATGTGAAAACATAAACTAAGAAAATGAGGAAATGAATGTTATACCAATCGAGCATTCTTGAAACTATCCATGAATCTCAGGGACAACGCGAGCAGTGACAAATGATGACGAGCGACCTTCGAACAAACTTTTCTAAGAGGTAGATGTTAGGACCACCGATTCGAGGGGTCGACTAGTGATTTCAACATCATGTCGCGTAGAAAGGGTCGTTCCCAGGTCGTGTCTACTCAGAAAAAACAATGGCTCGAGCACATGGTGGTGGTGAGACGATAGTGGGGGCTGCTAGCCCAAATTCGACCGGATTTTGGAGGGGTTTGAAGGTTTTGAGGCTTGGAATGAAGAAGCGGAGAGTGGGAGGAGGCCGGTGGTGTAAAATTTTTGGAGTTTGGAGTGGTGAGCGGCGGCTAGGGTTCCGGTTAGGGCTTACATTTACGGAGATTGAGAGGGGTTATAGGGATTTGGGGTTCGGATTCATGGAGAGGAGGTTGAGATGAGTGTAGGGTGAAATTTTGGGGCAGGGTGACGGCGCGACTAGGGTTTGGGTTTATCGATTTTTGGTGGAGGTTTGGTGAATTTGGGTTGTAGGTCTAGAAATGGGGTGAGTAGAGGAAGGAGATGGTGTAGGTTTGAGGTGGATTGGAGGGCGGCCGCCGGTGGAGTTGGGTGGTGGCGGCTAGGTCTTGAAGATGAGATGAGAGGGTTAGAAGAGAGAAGAAGAAGAAGAAAGGAGATAAGGGAAATAGGGGGCAATTTTCGGCCTATCTAGGCCTTAAATACCAAGAGGAGAGATCAAATGATGACCGTTGGATAAGGGAGAGGTGAAGGGATGAGATTTGGTCTGGGCTCACTTAATCAAACGACGTAGTTTCATCAATTGGCCTGGGTATGGACGAATTGGGCTCAAGTTTTGGGCCAATTTGGCTCAATTTTAATTAAACAAATATAATAGCCCAAACTCTTAATCCCTTGATTATTTTATTTATAGTCCTAAAGAAAGCATACAAGTAAAAGAAAAATCTTTTTGATGTATATAATTTAAAGATACAAAACTAAAATATACAAATAAAAGGTAAACAATATTTTTTTGGTATTTTTAATAAAGGAATGCAAATAAAAATGCACAAAAGTTTAAAATCATCCAAATACTAGTATTAAAAGAATGAAAAAAATTAGGTATTCATAACGTCTGTTCGGAACGGGTTTCGTATGACCCGAGAGCGTTTCAACACTTAATATTGAAAGTTAGTGTATTGAAGGTTTTCCAAATTCTTTAAGTTTGGTTTGGAGTAGACTTTGGTATTATCGAGGTCCGTTTGGGATTTAGAGCCTCAGAATAGTTCTGTATGGTGATTGATGATTTGCACGCAAATTTGGCGTCATTTCGAGTTGATTTGATTGGAACCAGACGTGCAAAAGTATTTTTAGAAGTTTTTGAGGTCATGTCAAACTAATTCATTTTGACGTCCGATACATAATTCTAGATGTTATTTTGGTGCTTCGATCGCGTGAGAGAGCACGTACTATGTTGTTGGATGTGTGAGTATAATTGGATTGGGTCTCGGGGGCCCCGGATGTGAAACGGATTAGAATCAGACTCGAATTTGGACATAGAAGGACTGCTAGTGGCTTCAGGTCTGGTGCGTTCGCACCTGCGTGGAATTAGCCACAGGTGCGAGCTCGCAGAAGAGCACCAATTATCGCAGAAGTGGCCAGTGTTCACAGAAGCGGACTATTTATCGCACCTGCAAACTCGCAGGTGCGAGGAAAGCGGTCGCATGTGCGGGCTAGCTAGGCCAAGAAGGCTTGGGGTCGCAGGAACGGAAGCTTCTCCGCAGACGCGAGTGCGCAGATGCGGACCATTTTCGCAGAAGTGGATACATAGGTGTGCATGCTTCTTAGTAGAAGCGGACTTGGCCAGGATTGGTGAGGACCGTAACTGCGATAGATTTTTTGTTGGTGCGGCGTCCCAGGTGCGACCCAATGCCCGCAGAAGCGCAAATCGCTGGGCAGTGAGGCCTTTTAATCTGAGACTTAGGCCATTTTTTCTCATATTTCATTTAGTCTCGGGCGATTTTGAGAGCACATTTGAGGGGGATTCTCATCAATATCCTAAGATTAGTAACTCACACATATTTTCAAGTTATTACATGGATTTTAGGTAGATTAAACATGAAAAAATTGTGGGATTTGTGAAGAACCTCGGGTTTTGGTAAATTAGGGATTTGGACCATGAATTTGGTAATGGAAATGAGAACAAATTATATATTTGAGTCCAAGAGTTCATGGGTAACACTTACATTTAAAAATTTCCGGAATCCGGGAACGTGGACCCGTAGGTGAATGTTAGGAATCTTTCAATTTGGGTGGGGTAATTACTCTAATATCTAAATTATGAACTTTTGAGTATATATTGATTAAATTATATAATATTTGACTAGTTTCAGATTGTTCGGTATCGACTTGGGGTGTTTAGAGCGAATTTGCGGACCGGAAGTGAGCTTGGGAATGAGGTATATAAGTCTCTTGCCTAACTTTGTAAGAGGTAACTCATCCCCGTAAGCATATCTTTGTTGTGTGTTACTTGTGTGGGGAGCTACGTACGCACGAGTTGACAAGAGTTCATGCGTAGCTATATTCCATGATATGTCCGGGTAGACATAGATTCAGATCATGCTTTTAATTTTACTGTTGTGTTTATCATGCGCATTGCTTGTCTTGATTAGAGCTGAGACTAGGGATTTAAATTTGCAATTATCGACTTAGCCTTCTTATTTCGGAAAATTGAGGAATACTTAATAAACTGCAAAGAATCCATGTCTTCTCGTCCCACAAGTACTTCCGCGAGCTGATAAATTTCTCTACTCTTATACGATCAGCTAGTTCTCCTTGGCAGTATGATAAGACCAATCTTATGGGATCGGGTCGTTCGCCTCAGTAGTATGATAACACCACTCTTATGGAATCAGGTCGCTTGTCTCGACAATATGATGGTAACACTATTCTTATGGGATCAGGTCGTTCTCCTCGGCAGTATTGAGTACCACTATTCTTATGGGATTGAATTGTTCGCCTCGGCAACTTAGTGCTTAATAATCGAAACGGGTTTCAGTTTGGATATAATTGAGTTAGTGCCTTTGCGGACAATTATGAGATGTTATACGGACTCCTATTGTATTTATTGTAGTTGCTTTATTGTTACATTGATACTTATTATATGCTCGTCATGTCTACTTTATGCACTTATATTATTATTATTGACCTCTAGTAAGTGGACCCCTCATCACTACTTCTTCGAGGTTAGACTAGATACTTACTGGGTACGCGTTATTTTCCGTACTCACTGCTATACTTCTGCACTGATGTGAAGGTACTGAGACAAGTTCCACCAGTGGTCACGAGGGCGCGTAGCCGATCGTCTACGGAGACTCAGTGGTGAACTGCTCGTCTTGCTACGATCTGCAACACCAGTGTCTCTTTCTACCTTATTTACTGTGTCTGTCTACTGCTTTCGGACATTAGTTTTAGTAGTTTTGTATATTCTCTAGATTGCTCATGTACTTATATCGGGTTTTAGGGATTTGTAGCACTTATGTATTATTATACTATTCATTTGTATCATCGCATAGTATGTACTTATTATGTTGGTATTTTGTTTAAAAAAGCTTGTCACAGTTGTATGAAATCTAGTTTAAAGTGTTCTCCAAAAAGGAAAATTTCCATATTAAAATTATTAAAAAGGGGTAAGTAAATTGTTGTTACACTCGTGGGCTTGCCTAACGGCGACGTTAGATGCAGTCTCGAACTATTAAGGATTTGGGTCGTGACAATACACTTCGTGAACAATTAACTTTGTAACAGCTTCAGGACTAGTACTTCTTGTCTTCTATTTAAAAATTCTCCCGTTTATTTCTTGCAACTTATAATAGACACAACTTGCTAAGGTCATTAATTCTATAAATCTCAGCCCTAGCATTCTTCTCTTTAGCTCATTCCTTGTTACCCACATAGGCGGACCTGCATTGATGGTTGAGGGGTCACGGGACCTCGTTAGCCTCGAAAAAATTTATATATATATATCTTATATATATCTCTGCATATAGCTGAGACCCCTTAAATATTTTTCGTGTGCTCCAAGACATAAAGAGACGAATTGGGGTGGTTTTGTAAGGCGCATAAGTTTCCAGCAAAAGTTGGAGGTCGTGGGTTCAAAACCCATTTTCACCACTCTCTCCTCTCCTTTTTATTTTACTTTCTTTTGAATTCAACCCCTTAAATAGCAAACTGCTTCACTTTTTACTTTTATCTTTTTAATATAATTTAGTTTTAATATATAATAGTCAACTTACTTAATTTTATTCTTTTTCAAATCCCTTCCTTAAACTTAAAAGCCCCAAGTTGCAATTTATTGCGCTTCAGAAGTAGAAAAATACAAATCATTCTTTCACAATTTTCTTCAACAATCACTTTGACAAAGTAGTGGATATCCGTCAATTCTGATTCGGCAATGACAACTAATTAAGAGTTTGAGGCCTTTTTTCGTTCTATAACTATTAGCACACCCTTAATCTTGATTTGTTTAGTAAGTTTTTTGATAATTTTTTTAAGTTTGAACACCCCATTTGATCACAAACCCTTTTTAAAATGAGAAAAGCTCGAAATTTGAAAGTTTGAAACAATCTTAAATCAAATATCTTCCCTTTCCGTATCACATATTTTGCAAAGAAATCTCTCTCTTTGTTCGATGCTATCTATTTCTTTAGAACTTCTTTTTATTTGTACTTGGAGGATAAGTCATCATAATCGTTGAGTTTTCAAAGAGCTGCTCGTCAAATTTTATCGCTAATAATTAGCATATAATGATGCCCCCGTACGTCATGCTCAAATCCTGGGTCCGCCTCTTATTACCCATATCAGCTCATTTCTGTCATGGCGTAATTGCTCTACTAATTCCTTGCCACTGCAGCAACTTACCTCAGATAATAGTAGAGAAAGCGTATATTTAGAGAACACAGGTGATCAATGTCTTCATTCACACAAGAATATAGAGGGCATGTTAGATCATCAATACAACTTCCCAAATAGGAATTAGCGACGGACAAATGATAAATTAACAACGAAGTTCGTAGTTAATTCTAGTTATTTTAATAGTAAATGAAATTCCATTTTGATGCTCCTTTTTTGTTGCAGACCAGCTTATTCCATTCAACCTTTGGAAAGTTATTCTCCATACAGATCTTTAAATAGAGAACATGATAAAATCGATCAGACATGTAGAATCGATCGACTTCACAATATGATAATCCTTAATTACCCTAGATTTCCACGCAAAAAGAAGAAACATCTGCAAATTAGACTTCAGAATTCTTCATGTTATATTCTGAATTATTTTGGAGTAAGATTAAAGTTTGAAAGGGCCTCGACTATGAAGTAATGGGTAGTATTGTTGGTCTTCCATCAACTTGTGCTTTACCTTAGAATCAAAGGGTAAAGAGAGAAAATTTATTTATTTGGGATTGTTACATAAATAGCTGGGCAGATTTATTATTTATTTTTTCTAATCAGTATATAGATAATACATTGATTATACACAATTATACTTATATTATACAATAACTATACATATATTATACATCCGTCAGCTATTTTTAGTTTATGAAATTAGATGAACGGCTATTTGAGTCAGTTTCACCTTTTTTTTTTGTAACGCAAGAACGGGGCTTTTGCATCTATACCCGCTTTTTGGGTCACGTTTTAACTTATACCCGCTTTCCAAAAAAGTTGCAAGCGTACCCACTTTTCGCATAAATTTCAGGCATACCGGCCTGAAGTAGCAAAGGCAATTAGACAAACTTCAGCATTCTAGGCTTTTTCAAAAACTTCAGCAGAAGTGCTGAAGTTATTTAGTNTAAAAATTTCAGCACTAAATAAGCTGAAGTTTTGTCCTGGATTAATTAGTTTTGTCATAAAGCTTTTTCAAAAACTTCAACAAAAGATGCTGAAGTTATTTAGTTCATTTGTAAGAACTTCAGCACTAAATAAACTGAAGCTTTGTCCTGGATTAATTAGTTTTGTCATAAAGCTTTTTCAAAAACTTTAGCAGAAGATGCTGAAGTTATTTAGTTCATTTGTAAAAATTTCAGCACTAAATAAGCTGGAGTTTTGTCCTGGATTCATTAGTTTTGTCATAGAGCTTTTTCAAAAACTTCAGTAGAAGATGCTGAAGTTATTTAGTTAATTTGTAAAAATTTCAGTACTAAATAAGCTGAAGTTTTGTCCTGGATTAATTAGTTTTGTCATAAAGCTTTTTCAAAAACTTTAGCAGAAGATGCTGAAGTTATTTAGTTTATTTGTAAAAAATTCAGCATTAGATAAGCTGAAGTTTTGTCCTGGATTAATTAGTTTTGTCATAAAGCTTTTTCAAAAACTTCAGCAGAGAATGCTGAAGTTGTTTAGTTAATTTGTAAAAATTCCAGCACTAAATAAGCTTAAGTTTTGCACAGGTATCAGGAAGGCAGCGCCTGAAGTTGTAAAAATTAGAATATAGGTTAAATAATTTTTAAAAATAAATATAGATTAAATGGGGCGACCAAATAGGACGTCCCATACAATTTCTACCGCAAGAACGCATTGATATATGCAACTGTGATGGGCCTGACACAAACAGAATTACTTTGTAATATAGGCCCATGTATTAAATTAAGCAAAGGCATGTCGCTTAACGGGACTAGTCTTGGCGGATTGTCCATTTTTTATGATTTTAGCAAAACTTTCCCATTTCTTATTTGAACAACATAGTTCTTTAATATTTAAAGCTTAAAATTCTTGTTTGGTGGTGAAAAGTAGAAGATGAATGATCCATTATTGTTAATCGTTGAATGTTGATAATTTATGCTTAAATTTTTAGTTCAAGCACCGACTTAGTAATTTATTGTAAAAAGCTCAAAACTCCATTATTGAACCTTAGAAAGTATTAAAAAGACAAAGTAAGTCTTTTGATTTGGTGTTATTTGACCAAATTGGTGATTGATTGAGAATTGTTTATGCTGGTATTTGGAAGCTTTTATTTCAAATTTAAGATCATTTGGAGCTGATTTGGGATGGTTTGATAGAAATTAAAGTTACAAAGTCGAATAACACTTTGTTAAAATAACACCAAAAAAATATGCCAATCGGGTAGACTTCAATGAACAACTTAACAGATAGGTAGAGTAAGTATAGCATAAGATCTACTAGTTCGGTAGAAAAAATCCCTACGGAGAAAAATCATGCCAGTCTGATAGACTTTGATGAATAATTTAAAAGACATGTAAAGTAATTATAATAAACTCTACCATCCGAGTACAAAAATATTGAAGAGCAATAATTGTGTGCGCGTTGGTGACTATTTTTCGTTAATTTTGGGAACATTCGACTAAGACCAACCCCCAGCTCACGGGGTCATTCCAATCACCTATAATTAAGGAATTAAATGCAGAAACGTCTTAGAAATATCATAGACGGGGTGAAACGTTAAAATGTGCAATACATATGTAAGCAATATCCCCTTCGTTAACTTCTAATCTTATAAAAATATAATATAAAATAATTTAAAAAAAAAATTGTTAGAAGTATGCGAAATGTTGTGATAAAAGAAAAGTGTTGTTTGATTGATCTTCCAAATGGTGTCATAAAAGTGAAACAAATGAAGTATTTATTTTCCTTGGACATATATAGGTATTTTACTTTGGAATTTAAGTTATATATATGCAATTTGAATTTAGAGATTTTTTTACATTTGTTAATTTTAACCTTTGATAGTAGGTTGGGTACCATATTATCATATTACCAATTAATCTTTGTAAAGAAATTTACTTATAATTACTTAGTAAGTGTTGCTCTCAAATGCACATGTAAGTATACATTATCAACAATAATATAGTAATGAATAGAGTGTCGAACCAACAGAAACTTGTCGTTAGCTACCTACTATTTTAATTAAAATTGTTAAATTGGTTGAGTTTTGTAATTATTAACTAAGGCAAACAATTAAACAAAGAGCTAAACTGACACAGTAGAAAATTGATTGTCGTTGTTACTTCAGTAGCGATAAATATTCCAGGGTTGTAATTTCACCGATCCTATCGAGTTCTAGTTAATTCTCGTTTAATGCAATTTGTTTACGATTACTAATTTAGCGAATTGTATACGCTTGTAGTACTCTTCGAATTATTATGCGCCTACTAAGGATAGATTAGTGCCTATATTTCTATGAAATTAATTTATCAAAAATGAATAAAATTACAATATTAAATTAAGCATGGTATCTAGGTATAATTCTATCATAACCATAAATCTGCCCCTTAACCTTAGAGATAAGATCATGATCTCTTCAATTATTCTCTAGTCTAAACTTAGCTTCATCAAGCATAATTCAGATAGTTGATAGAAGTTAATCATTGGCCAGACAACCAAACAACTACGCACAGAATTGAAGAATCAACCATAAAATAGCAAATTGAATTTAAGGAGAAATTAACATCAAATAACAATATTCCTGGATTATGACAACCCCAGAACTAATGGGTCTTAGCCACACATGATAACGCTAATCAGATTCACAAGTATTGAATAATTGAAAATACTAAGATAAATGAAAGAAAACTGAGAATCCTTGCTTCAGATTGCTCGTCACATATAGTTAGCTTTCAAAGTGGCATGTCTCCCCCTAAATTAGATTTAGAATCCTTTTTATACTTGTTGGGTTAATGTAGGATTGAAAGAACCAAGTCCCGAGCAAAATAGGATAACTCCCGAGCTTAGCAGTGAGGCAGCACATCGCGCTAGCCCTGTGCTGGCATGTCTTCTCCAACTAATCCTGTCGGACTCCAACGCCACAGGTAACGCCTAGTGCTGGTCTGAGCAATGGACTTGCTTTTTGCCCTCTTTCATCTTCTTTTGGTCAATTTCTTGCCTTTTTTGGCCCACTTCGCTCCCGGTTGGTTTCTATACATAATAACACTAATATTTAGCTCAACTTATCACACCACACATGAAACTATATAATATTTAAGTAAAAATGGGCAACATGCATATAAAATATATACTTTTAGTCGAAAGTTCTGTTTACGTCATCAAAATCATGGGTGAAGGTCGTAAACCCCGTATACAGACAAAGGCACTAAGTCGGGCCCCGGGCCACATTCTGCCATCTCTATAGTCCCGTCAAATTGTTGACTCTGATACTAGTCATTGGGCTAAAAGGCCCATAAAAATACTCTTAACATGTCGTATCTGTTTTAGGCCAAGCTCACAAAATTTTTCCCAAAAGGCTTATACAAACTTCTTATAAGTAGCTTATTCTTTTTTTTATTTTCATTTTTCATGTGAGACTCTCTTTACATATAATAATCTTTTTTCCAAAGTCCTAAAAGATGGTAATTGAACCTCGTACCTCGAAATATGGGATATTTTAATAATTTTAAAAACTCTGGACAATGTTTCAAAACATATTAAACACGTTAAGGGCCTTCATGAATCATCCGTGTAGGATATTTTCATTGGTGTTACTAGAGCAATAAATAGGGGTGAATTAGTTATGACTTCCCAATAAGAAACCTCCCTAATAATTTCATTAAAATTTCAAACATCGTTATAAAGGATCAGATCATTAGCTACAAAACTTCTTGAGGTCCAATTATATGTTCTCAAATGGATGTGATGATGTCAGAAAGCTAAACCAACCAATCAATTAACGAAAACAAACCGTTAATTACCCCTGATGTGTATTGATTAAGATTAATTCCCATGAACATTATCAATGGGAAACCAATAGTTTAGTCGTTGAAGTGACAATACAATACTCAAAAATTACAAGTCAAACTATAGCTAGTGTCTAATCCGACCTCTTTTGCTCCCCATGTTAATTATGTGAAACAAATGGTAAAAAATTAATTGACCACTTTCAATCGGAATGGATTAAGATCTTAATTCATGGTACGTAAGCAAAAGCATAACATGTGTACAAGTTAAAGTAAGTATTACTATAGACGCACAAACCACCACTATATAAAATACACAATAATTAAACATTTGACGTGATACCAACTTGTTGGCCAAGTGAAGTTTGTTTTGATGATGCACAAAGGAACTCAAGCATGAATCAGGTTCATACACAGTGTACACAAACACCGGCAGATTCAAGCATAAGAGATGCACGTGAATGAGATAAGCTTAAGTCGTTATATCTGATATCTCCTGATCGAAAAGGTTGCATAAATGATAAGGAGAAGGACTCCTTACTCAAAGAGAAATTCATCCAAGATAATGGAGGAGTTAGAAGTTGAAGATAACTAGAACTCTTCCACCAAGGAAGAGTATAGCATTGGAACTCTAGTTATTTCCTATTCAACTAACTCTATAAATTACAGGATGTTCTCACTTTACAGATACGCACAAAAGCTGAAGTTAAATGTGAGTTGAGAGCAAAATAGCAAGGCATTTGCAAGCAATTCTTGTATGATTCAAGTGTGCGAACCTGAAGCTACATGAACCATGTAGAAAAACCAGTTCCAAGTGTCTGTGTTTTATTCTAGTTTCATTGTAGTAGGTGGTTTTAAAATTGTACCTTTCAGCTTTATCTATAAGCAATTGTATTAGGTACTCTGAGTATTCAAGTTAGAGTTAACTTGAAGTTGTCGCAACAGTTAGAGGTTGGTTGCCACAACGGGATTAGAGGTAATCCTTAGGTTTACAAAGAGTTTCGTAAATGCTGTTTTGGCTCAGTGATTTAGTGAAGTGTTGGAAAAAATCATACTGAGTAGTAGGTCGTGGTTTTTCACCTTTTGGGCCGGGTGTTTTCCACGTAAAAATACTTGTATTCCTTACTTTCCACATTAATTATTTCCGCAATAGTAGTATAAGGAACACATAGAAGAACTAGGTTCTTCTATAATCTATGCACGCGAAAATTGGACACCACACAAGTCACCCTCCCCGTGTAGCATTGAAGTATAAAACATCAATTGGTATCAGAGCAGGTTATCCTTGAAGAGGCTTACACCTTAGGAGAAGATCAACATGAGTGTATCACCTGAAAAATGGGAAGGGCAATCCACTGCTAGGCCACCACTCTTTAATGGCCAGTACTACTCTTGGTGAAAAAACAGGATGCGAGATCATATTATAGGAGAAGGCTTCGAGCTATGGGACATTTTCACCGATGGTCCATTGGCTACCTTGAAGAAAAATGCTGAAGGAGTATATGTGTCAAAGACTAGAGTTGATTGCACAGTTGAGGACTTGAGGAAGTGGGAGAAGAATGCTAAAATGGACTTGGTCTAGATGAGTACAATAGAATCCAAGGTTGTACCACTGCTAAGAAAATTTTGGACACACTACAAGTGGCTCATGAAGGAACGCCTCACATGAAGAGATCCAGAGGAACTCTATTGTAATCTCAATATTAGAGTTTTTCGATGAAGGAAGGAGAAACCATTTAAAAAATGTACACAAGGTTCACTACACTGACAAATGAGCTAAAATCTCTTGGAAGGATTATTACTGAAGAAGAAAGGTAGAAAAGATATTGACCGGAGTTTTGCCTATCACTTGGGAGAGTAAAATCACTGACATCCAGGAATCAAAGAATATTGCCACTCTCCCACTGGATGAATTAGTTGGAAATCTTACTTCCTATGAACTTAGGAGACAGGCCATGAATATGGATGTACCTAAGAAGGAAAGGAGATTGGCTCTCAAAATCACTGAAGGTTCTGATCTGGAAGATGCTGAAATGGCTATGATCACCAAAGACTTCAAAAATCACCTAAGGAAAGGAAAGGGTTCTTCAAGAAGTGGAAGCTACAACAAATCAAAATCTCATGAGAAACAAACCATTGATGGCTGCTACAAGTGTGGAAAGACTGATACCATATCAAGAATTGTTCTCTGTGGGAAATTGAATGGAAAAAGGAAATAGATGAACGAAGGAACATGTTCAACACAAGAAAAGTAACAACAAAGGATCAACAAAGGCTATGGTCGCTGCTTGGGGAGATAGCTCAGATGAAAGCTCAGATGATGATGATGATGAACGAGCAATTATGGCTATTGGAGAATCTGATGAAGAAGCTGAGGTAAGGGTTTCTCATCTCAAAGACAACATTAAATTTATGTCTAAGGAAAGGTTATCTAAGTTGCTCTTAAAGCTAATTGATGAATCTGGGGATGTAAATAATGAAAAGAAACAACTGTCAAAAGAGTGTGTAGTTTTAAAAGCTAAGTGCAAAAACCTGGAACTTAGGGCTAGTGAAACTGAAAGTGAAAATGCTATTTTGAAAAACCAGATTCATGAACTTGACACAACTATCCTATAACTTAGATCTGAAAATCTAAAACTGAAATTAGGAACAGGTAAAAAGACAATTGATCACACACAACTCACTTTAAAAGAATATGTTGGAAAAATAAAAGATGAGTTGTAGAAAAGGATTGAGCAGATAAGAAGCCTAAAGGAGGATCTAATCAAAGTCAAGCATGAGCTAGACAGAACGTGTAAATGGAACAGGTCCTCCGATGCACTTTCATGTCTACAAGAACACCATAGTAGCAACATAAGAGGACTTGGCTTTGGGAACTCTGCACCTAAGTGGGATCCCAAAAGCAAGTACATTAAACTTCCTGAGAACAAGATTTGCACACTTTGGTAAGACAGGTCAGTATAAAAGTGAATGCACTACAAAAGAAAAGGCAAGCCAAAAGAACAAAGAATTTGTTCAAGGGAAAAATAGGTTACCAAGTTGGGCTAATAAGAATTTGATTCATCCTTTTGCCTATAGAAAGGGACCCAAACTAGTTTGGTTTCCTAAGACTAGCCCCTGATTTCCTTTTGCAGGTCCAAGTGACGGGGAGCAGCCAAATATGATACATGGATAGTGGCTGCTTAAAGCATATGACATGAAGCAATAACCAGTTCCTTTTACTTGAGGACCTCAAAGGAGGTGATGTCTCCTTCGAAAATGGGAATAAATATGAGATCATTGGGGTTGGCAAGGTAGGTAAGACTGGCTGTCACTCTATTAAGAATGTCTACTTGATTGATGGACTGAAGTACAGTCTAATAAGTGTATCACAATTGTGTGATAGAGGTAACATGGTTGCATTCACCCCTACAAAATGCTTTGTGATTAATTTTATCACTGATAAGATAGTTTTGCAGGGAAAAAGAGTTAACAAAATATATATTATGGATCTTTCCACGCTCTCAGATAATGAACTCACTTGTTTAAGTGTGTTGGATAATGATCCCCTCCTTTGGCACAAAAGAATTGGACGTGCCAATCTAAGTCAACTCAACAAACTAGTCTCCAAGGACTTGGTGATAGGAATGTCTAACATCATGTTCAAGGAAGATAAACTTTGTGAGGGTTGTAAGATCCTCTTTAAAAAGCAAGAAAATGGTAAGCACCACAAAAACGATGAAGCTGGTCCATATGGATCTTTGTGGACCAATGAGAACATTGAGCAGAGGTGGTAAGAGATATGTTATGGTGCTTGTTGATGATTACTCTAGGTTAGTTGGACACTGTTTCTAACATATAAAGATGAAGCACTTCACATGTTCACTTCTTTTGTTAGAAAAACTCAGAAACAACTAGGTAATCAACTTGCATCAATTAGGTCTGATCATGGTATTGAATTTGAAAATCCTAAATTTGCTGAATTTTGTGATGAGCATGGCATAGATCATAACTTTTATGCTCCTAGGACTCCACAACAAAATGGATTAGTTGAAAGAAAGAATAGGACAGAAGAAATGGCTAGGACTATGCTTCTTTCTAGTAAACTACCTCATAGTTTCTGGGTAGAAGCTGTGAACATTGCATGTTACATCATAAATAGGTGCATGACTGGACCTCTTATTGAGAAGACTCCCTATGAGTTACTTAAAGAGAGAAATCCAAATATATCCCATCTTAGGGAATTTTGATGCAAGTGCTTTGTGCACAATAATGGTTAAGACTCCCTAGGTAAGTTTGATCCCAGAAGTGACGAAGGAGTATTCTTGGGATATTCTTCACATAGTGAAACTTATAAGATTTATAACAAAAGAACTATGTGTGTAGAATAAAGTGTACATGTGGTTTTTGATGAAACTAACATTCTTTCTCAGAGGCAGGAACATGAAGATGAAGCAATTGGGCTGGTAAGAAACTCAAATGAAACCATACCCCAGATTGAAGCTACACCAGAGGAAGGAACAAGTTTTTCTACCCAGGGAAACTTGATAGGGGGAACTGAACAAAGAGGAACTGATCCTCAAACCTTAAGGGAATCTGTCCATGAACATGTTCCTCAGCAACAAAACATTAAAGGAACATCTAGGGGAAACCATTTGGTTGTGAAACCTTATAAGTATCAAAGTTCTCATCCCATTGAGAACATAATTACTGATCCAACCTCTGGAATCAAAACCAAATCTTCTTTGAAGAATCTTTGTGATTTTGATTCTTTTTTATCTCTTGTTGAACCTAAAAAATGTTGTTGAGGATTTGCAAGATGCAGACTAGGTGAATTCAATGCAAGATGAACTCAACCAATTTGAGAGAAGTCAAGTTTGGCATCTGATACCAAGACCCAAGGACAGATCAGTAATTGTCACAAAATGGGTCTTTAGAAACAAACTTGATGAAGATGGAATAGTTACAAGGAACAAGGCAAGATTGGTGGTCCAAGGATATAGTCAAGAGGAGGGCATACACTATTATGAGACCTTTGCTCCAATTGCAAGATTGGAAGCAATTAGACTCCTCATAGCCTTTGATACTTACATGGAATTCACTCTCCATCAAATAGATGTCAAGAGTGCCTTCCTTAATGGCTATCTAAAGAAAGAAGTGTTCGTCAAGAAACCTTCCAGATTTGAGAGCAAGGAATGTCATGATCATGTGCATAATCTTGACAAGGCACTTTATGGGCTCAAGCAGGCTCCAAGAGCATAGTATGAAATATTCTCAACATTCCTGCATGAGCATGACTACAAGAGAGGTAAAATTGACAATACTTTATTCTTAAAAGAAAAAGGTAAAGATCTCTTGGTAGTTCAAATATATGTTGGTGATATAACTTTTGGAACAACTACTGATAAGTTAAGTAAAGAATTTGCTAAACTAATGGGGAGTGAATTTTAAATAAGTATGATGGGTGAGTTTAATTTCTTTTTAGGATTACAAATTAAACAAAACTCAAATGGAATAATTATCCATCAGCAGAAGTATGTGAAAGAGTTGCTTAAAAAGTTTAAAATGGAATATTCCAAAGAAATTGATAATCCTATAGTAACATCCACAAAATTGGATGTAGATGAACCTGGTTCATCTGTTGATCAGAAGTTGTATAGGGAATGATTGGTTCTTTGTTATATCTCACTACTAGCAGATCTAACATTGTTTTCAGTGTAGGCCCTTGTGCTAGATTTCAGGCAAATCCAAAGGAGTCTTACTTGATTGCTGTCAAGAGGATCTTGAGATACGTAAAAGGTACCACTAACCTTTGTCTATGGTATCCAAAAGGTAGTAATTTCAACTTAGTGGGATATGTTGATGTTGATTATGCAATATTTCTTGTGGATATAAAGAGCACCTTAGGTATGGAACACTTTCTTGGCTCATGTCTTGTGTCTTGGGCCACCAAAAAGCAAAATTTTATGGCCTTATCTACTGCTGAAGCTGAGTATGTTATTGATGCCTCATGTTGTGCTCTATTATTGTGGATCAAACAACAATTAATGGATTTTGGAATTGATGTTGGTTGTATCCCCATATTTTGTGATAACACTAGTGCAATTAGTATGACCAAGAACCTGATTCATCACAAGAGAACTAAATACATAGTTGTTAGGCATCACTTTTTAAGGGAAAACTATGAAAAGGGTTTGACCATTGTGGAATTCTGTGCTACTGACAAGCAAATAGCTGACATCTTCACAAAAGATCTAAGTAAAGATCACTTTGAAAGGAACATATTAGAATTAGGGATGATTAATTTCACCTAAAAGGAACTAATTCTAACTCAAAAAATTGGTTAGAAAATTTGTGAATTTTTGTACATAATTAGATTAGATTTTGCTCAGTCTCATACTTTAATCAGTATACTCTTGTGCCATGGGCTAAAATAACTCATTAATCTCTGATGGTATTATCTCTATATTCTTGGAAAATTCAGACTTACACAAGAGATTTCTTAGTGAAGAACCCGATTAATCAAGATTATTTGGTATGTACTCTCCACTCTGCATATTTTGGAATAATTATATTTGGATGATGATCAAGAGGAGAGTTCCATTTAATCCCAGACTCGTATGAACCGGTTTCATTCAAACAGAGTCCAAAATCGCAATAAGTGCCTCGATTCTAGGGACAGTCTTCAATGTCTTTTCAAACTAACTTCCATTTTGATTAGACTTCTGAAAAGGATGTCGTTACCCAGTTAAAAACCTCCTCTTTAAATTGATTAGGCCTTAGTTGTTTCTTCATTGCTTAATTATCAAGTCGTCAAAAAATTCTCTTTATCTTCTCTCATCTTCCAAACACACAACCCCATCTTCTCTCATTCCCAAACACAGAAATGGCAAACCCTTATGAGAATCCCTCAACTCCACCTAAGGAAATCACACCCACACCATCTATCACACCTTCAACCACGTGCACAGAATCATGCTTACTCGCAAGGTTGTTGCTGGAGGAGAAAAAATCAAGAAAATTAATGAAAAATTGAAAGAAAGTCGAGAAGAAGAACCCCAAAAATATGATGAATCATTAGAATCTTCTACAGAAGGGGAAGAAACTATTTCTTCTGAAACAACGCAAGTAACATCTGGTCCAAATATTACTACTGAAATCATCTCTGAGGTTACCGCAAATTTGGAGAACATGTTTATTTTGATAGGAATTGTGGCTGGGGTTGAGACTACTAAGTCTCGGAGAATATGTGTTAAAGATAAAAAGAGAAAAGAAAAAGAGAGTGAGGGTTCTCAAGGTGTTGGGAGGGGTATGGAAAAAGGAGTGGTTGACCCTTCACCCATTCCTGCTAATTTGACTGAAGAAATAGGAGCAATGGTAGTGTGGAGTGAGGAATCTGATTGAGAAGAAGAAAGTGTGAAAGAAAAAGAGGGAAGTGGGTCTGGAGAAGATGTCGAGGGGTTGGTTCGATTAGGGAAGGATGTTGAAGAACCTGTTCCATCAGAGCAGGAAGCCCTCGCAGACCTACTGAGAAAGGTGTCTGACAGTTACAATCCTAAAAAGAAACTGAGTTTAGGAGTTAAAGTCCCTGGTACTGCTAGGGCAAAAAAGAGGAGAAAGGTTTCCTCTTCTATCCCTGTAGAGACTCATCCTACAAGAGGAAGATCTATAAGGAGTTAGAAGAAGCAGAGTGAGGCTGAATTAAAAAAAACCTAGAAGATAGTAAGAGAAAAGTTGCTACTAAGGGAAAGAAGAAGGTGGTTGATTCTATTGAGGCGGTTGAGATTTATGAGATGGACCTGGTCCTTCGAGATGAAAAGGAGGTAGAAGAAATGGAGGTTGTGACTCCAAAGGTAAAGAAATTAAAGACTTCTATAAAGAAGTATGGTTCAAAAACAAATTTGCAGAGCCCTCTACTTTGGCTAAAAGAACCAGGTCTGCACTAAAATCTAGAAAAGTGAAAATAGTAGAGGAAGAAGAATGGAGCGGAGAAGAAGAAGAAGAATTTGATGCTGAGAAGGACAAGATGGTTAAGTTTGGGAAGAGAACCCTCTTGAAAGGTAGACTTCTCAGGGACTTGGAAGAGAAAGGTATGTTGATGTTGCTGGAGAAGTTACAATTACAGGGTTGGAAGGACATGGTCCTTCAGATGGATGGAAAGCTTGCAAAAACTGAGATTGTTGAGTTCATGGCGAATTGTGAGATCAAAAATGATAGAGTCACCAGTGTGGTGAAGGGGGTGACAGTGATTTTTGATGATAAAGAACTATGAGAGATCTTAGGTGTACCTGCTGAAGGGTACAATGATTACACGAAGCTCAAATGGCCAAGTCTAGAGAATCTCCCTACCTCCTTTTCCATTACAAGGAAGTTTGGTGACAATGAAGAAGAGATTGAACCCAAGGCTACATACAAAAGTGAGATGAAGCCATCCCACAAAGTGTTGTTCAAATTTGTCAACAAAGTTGTGCTTCCTAGGCCGGAAAGGAGGCACGTTGCTACATTCATGGACCTAGTCCTTATGGAAAGTTTGGACAATGGGAGGCAAATCTGTTGGCCTGGGTTTATCATCCAACTTCTTGATAGGGTTCTGATTGGCACCAATACTCATGCCATAACCTATGGTTTTATTCTCACGACTGTACTTGCACACTTCAGGGCACCCATCAAGAAATGGGAAGTTGGTACAACAAGGATCACTTTGGGGCAAACACTTTAACTGCTTGTGACTATAAAGTCCACACCACTTCCAAAGAACCTGTGAACAAAAAAATGCGAGCTTTGGTGAAAGGAAGTATGGCTAAGGATGTTGAAATTGAAAGGCTGAAGAAGAGGTTGGCAGAAGTATAAACTGAAAGAGATGCTCTCAGAGCTGAGCTTGCAAAGGAGAATGAGAAGAATGATGGCATTCTTCAGGATATGCTGAAACTACTTCAAGCCAAGAACTAAGAACCTAGTCCTTCCCAGCCTTAAGAATTCCTAGCCTAATTAGACCAACCACTGACCCGGATGGGATTTTTTTATTTCTTTTGCTCATGATCCAGTGTTTTTATTTCTCTTTATGCTTTGTGGATGACTAAATCTCAATGATAATCAAGTGTTTTTGTGCTCTAACTATTTTTTATGCTTCTGGATGGCTAATATCATTAGATTGATAAATGATTCTTGACTCCATGATTGCATTTGATGTAGCCCAGTGGCCATGAGTAATTTCTATTAAAATCTGGTTATCTAACATAATTATGCAACTTTTTGATGATGCCAAAAGTGGGAAGATAGGTTGAGCTTTATACTTTGGACTGTGATGTTTATAACCTAATGAACCTCGTCCTTGATGATTAGTGGCTTTAAAAATAAAAAGTGTTCTATCTTTGTGTTGATGTTGAGCTTAGTTGAAGCAGGGCTAATGCTTATGAAAAGCATAGAGTTTGTCATCATAAAAAATGGGGAATTTATTTGCCCAAGTGAAGTTTGTTTTGATGATTGTTGATACCCAATTTTTCCCTATATTATTTTCAAAATGCATATATCTTTTCAAAACTATGCATTAGCATCAATTGATATTTTTTCATAATTTCTACATTTTTTAAATTAATTTATTCCAGTATTTTATTTATATAAACAATTACAATTTGCATCACAAATGACTTTATAACATTTCATGATTTAATTTTGCTATTTATAGCCATATTAAGTTCAAATTAATTTACAAATGGCCAGATTTACACCTTTTGGTTACAATTGCAATAACTTTGCAATTATAGCCCGTGCTTATATTATTGTGTTATTTTCACCAGAAAATGGCTCATTGTATTTTTGAAATATTGAATAATTATTTTAAAATATTTCTATGCGTGAAAATTATTTTTATAATTTGTTAATTATCTTATAAATTAATTTTTATTCAATTACTTGGGTATTTAATAAATAGCCCCTTTTAGTTTCAAACATAACCCCTCAAACCAGCCCAAAACCCCTCTAATATTCAACCCTAATTTTGGCCCAAACCCCTTAGGCCCAAATATACACTTGCCCGACCCAATGCCCCCCATTTAATCGTGGCCGTTGATCATTCAGATCAACGGCCTATATTCATCCTTACCATAATTAATCCTAGCATACCCCCTAACCCTTCTCATTTTCTTTCGCTCACCCGCCGTCATCATATCCCTCTTCTCTCAACTCTCTCTCGACTTAACCCTTGTTCTAAACACCGTCACCGGCAAAAATCCTCCCCCTTATGACGTTTATATGCCTTGTCCGACCAGACCTAGTCTTCTACACGCCATGGCTATTCGATTCTTGGATCCTTGAGAAGATCTCGAGGAACCCCAACTGCTTCTGGTTTGAAACTTTTTTTATCAACCTGTCTCAGGACATTTTTCCGTCTATGAGTAAGAACTTCTTCTTGTTTATTACGGATTTATGGGTTCTTGACCTATTCTCTCATCTCTATTACTTTTCTGAAAACCCTGATCCGTTATTGTCGATCCATCTCAGATCAGTATAGATCTGGGGTGATTCGAGCACTTTTACGTGTTTTCCTTTATAAATCTCTTGTTTAATTAACTATTCCGACTTTTTATCACTCTTTCTAAGCTAGGGTTCTTCCCAAACTGTTTTTAAAGATTTTTCTGAGTTCTAAATATTTACTTATTTGTTTCTTCATCGTTTTGATTGATTTTCATACGGGTGTCCAAACCCTAGTCGATTCTATGATGTACTGGTTTTCTTCAACTTCTGTTTCGATATTTTTGATACCAATTGTATTACGTTACTCTATCTTTTGAACTTAAACATTTTCTTGTCAGATCCAGTATTTATTGTGGGTTTTTCCCTGATTAATCTCTGTTAGGGTTCAAACCTATTTTTCGGGATAACTTCTATATTTTTTGTGAGGTCTTACTTAGTCTAATCTCTATTTATGAAAGTTGAGTATTTCTTGCCGGAAATCAGTGTTCTTTTGAAAGTTTTGCTGATTGATTTACTCTGTTAAAGATTCGTATGCATAGATTTATTTGTTTCCTTGTTTATGACCTTAATTGGTCATCTCTGCCTTATTTGATTGCCCGTATAATTTTGAATTCTTACCGATTCCTATATTTGGTATGATTTGGATTCTTGCCTTAATTAAACCCCTATTATTACGGTTTGATCAATTACTCCTAATTAAGGGGGTCTATTCTGAACCCCTTTATGTGATTGGATTATGTGACACTATGACTGCCCTAATTGACTGATTTCTGATTCCTTTTACCTTATTTTGTTCTACTCCTAAATTTCTATATATACACTCTTGTCTTACCTCTCAAGGGACGAACAATTTTAGTTCAGAATACACACACACACTAAAGCTCTCTCTTCCTTCTCTGCTACTTGTGCTAGCTGTTGGTCTAGCCGGCTGAAAGCCAAGGCTAGACAGTGAAACTCTACTTGCTTTACATTCTGCACTTTGCTTCCTTAACTGGTATGTCCTTAGTTCAATTCTGAAACTCACTCTATGTGCTCCATGCATGTTAATCCATGTCTCCTTCTACACTAACTTAATGGCTTATGTATTCAATTGTCTTCCTGTTTACTGCTTTATTCAGCATGTTTAAATTCTGTCCTCTCTTGTTCAAGTATGTAATCAGCATGTCTAGGTCTTACTTGTTTTGTTTGATACTTGGCCAGCACGTTTATCTAGTCCTTGTTTACTCCCCTTAACTAGTATGCTCATGACTCCTAATGTATTTGATTGATCCTAATTGGTATGACTAATGCAACCCTGTCTTCAACATGACTATTTCCATCCTTCGTCTCTATGTCTTAATTGCCTATTACCATAACTGACTTGTTAAGTCTCTGAATCGATAAACTCCTAATTGTTCTGTGCATTTGTTGTACCATATGCCCCCTTTGTACCCTGTTCATGCGTTTCTAATGTGAGCTCTCTATGTTCCCTACCCCCTGACCCCTGTTTGTAAAGTTGTTTGTTAAATGGTTGTGAATCTGAACATGCTATGATTGTGTGGTTGCTTGTTGAATCTTTATTCTCCTCATAATTGATTTCAAAACTATTTTCCACCCTTATTATTTTCTTAAAACTGTTTATATTCCTGAAAACCTTTTTATTCTTAAAAGTTTTATCTCCACACTGTTTTACCAAGCTCTTTCAAACTATGCCAAACACTCTCACTTCTACTCTTATATTATTATGTTCTGCCCCTCCAGTGTGTGTACTGCCTAGGAACCCATGAGATTCCTCTGAACTCTGGCACACCGAGGCTCGCCCTTCCACACTGCACATAACCAATTCTCTATTTAAGAAAGGGTCTTTGTGTGAGCATTGCCCGGGACCCCTGAGGTCCTTAGAGAATTTTCACACACTAGGACACCCTGTGGGCTATGAGACTCTGGGCATCTGAGATTGTTTTGAAGGCCTAGCATTCCCAGGTTTACTTTGGGCCTAATTCAGGTTCCCTATAGTATAGTTTATATTTACTTATGTAATTCATTCACTTCTGGTCTGTAATAATCATCTTTGTAAACAGATATTGGAGGAAATTAGTAAAAAGGGGAGGCATTCTTATATGATTTTTTGTGGGAAAACCGGGTAGAAATCCTGCTTTAGGGTTATGTTGTGTTATTTGCATTAGAATTCCTGCCTTAGGATAATCATGTTTACTAGTTTGCATATTAGAAAATACGTTATAAAATCATTACTTCATTATCACGAAATTATGTTGCTTCATAAGTCATAATCACCTAGAATCCTGTCGTTAAGCTACTGCTGTCATTTTTCCTAATAAAATGACCATTCTCTATGTGCATTAGAAATCCTGCTTTAGGACCGTATTTGCATTTGCTTTAAATCATGCCTATGTCACCTAAATAAATAACTGACTTGTCTATAAAGATATTTAAAAACAACCCCAACACATAGACACCATGTTCTAGCATAAATATGCTTGAAATCAACTTTTGTAACATTTAGCACCTAGACCAGCATGCCTATAGGACTTAATAAAGCTCAAACTGTTTTAACTAATTTCCAGAATTCTGATTTCATGTTTATAGGGTATTACAGATCCATGCCTAGGCAAGACTTAGGTAATTAAGGTCTTATGAGGCTGTAAAATTGTGCTCTATTTATTTGCAAAACTGCCCAGGTTCAACAGGTTCTAAAATCAGTAGGCAAACTGATTAGGTTTATATCACTTTGTTTTTAAAACTATGCTGCATATTCTCTGCTTGTTATGCTCACCTAGATATCCTGTTCTAGGAACTTTTGAAATTCTCTGAAGTCTGTGTTTGAGACGTGCTAATTATCTGCTTATGTGTGGAGGTAAACATGAGCCCCCTTTATTATTTTCATACTTGAAAGTCCTATATGTTCTTTGTTGTCGCTTAGATTTTCCCTTTTAAGCACCTTAGGAGACTGCCTAAAATTAGAGGTCCTAAACACCTCTGGGACCACAAGGAAGGGACGGGTAATGCACTCTTAGAGTTCGTCTAATTTAAATTGCTTATATAACCGCTAAGGGGAGGGTAATTAGGTAGTAAAAGGATATGATGACCTGTGCGCTAATACCACGCGTAGCCCCTCTAATTGAGGAAGGATTACCGGGTATTGTACAGATGTGATCCTATATGCTGATAACTTAGGACTCCCCTATCTTATATACACATGTGTGCTCAGACTGGTTACCTTTTAAACTCCTTTTATCTTATTTACATATGTGTGCTTAGACTGCTTATCTATAAAATGACTAATTTACTAAGTAAGTTTGGCTGGGACCCACCGTTGTGGACCTCGAGGGGTGCATAACGCCTTCCCCTCAAGGTAATTTCAAGCCCATACCCAATCTCTGGTAATGTAGACTGGTTTCATGAATTACTTGCATTAGGTGCCCTAACTCACCCTAAATCCGTTAGGTGGCGACTCTTCAATTTACATGCCCCTTTCCCAAAAGGAAATGAGTAGTCCCAAATGAATGTCGAAACCCGATTCTGCGAGGAACAAAAAAAAATAAAAAGGGATGATTCCACTATTAGCAAACTTCTATTTTGGTTATTGTAATATTTAATTAACCACATTTAATCTTCAATTTATTAAAATATATACTTTTGTTCTGGAGAACTTGTAAGATGAACCAAGAATCCTCTCATTGTTTTCTCATACATGTAATGAAATCAGATGAAAATTCAATATTTTAATTAGATAGATTCAACGTTCGACATTCTTATTAGTATTAAGTTAGCAGTAGTTTTAATCATAAATTTGGATTTAATATTGGGGTTTAAATGAACCGGTTATCAAAAAATTGCATCCCCTGCTATATAAATCTCAATACCATATATTGTACAATTTGCATCAACCGCAATGTTTTGTCCCAAACAATATGCTTAGGAATAGTGCAAATATCATTAAAGAGGAAATTCTAATATATGATACTTCTATGCAAATTCTAAGAGAGTAGAGTCATATCCTACTGATAAAGGGTGAAAAGTGCATGTTTCGAGTGTGTGTGTGTTATTTCTTGTGTGATTTGCGGGAGTTCACACCTCTTTTTATGTGAAAATATGCTCATTTTGTATTTTTTATGTGTAGGAACAAACTTGTGCGAACAAGGATCAAATGAGAGAAAAATTGGTGAAAAAAGAGCTGAAGACAAAAATTCTGGATAGCGCAGCGAGGTTCATTTCGCCAGACGGGGACCGGATCAGAAGAAACTAGAAAAGTCTCGGACAGCAAAGCGAGGTTCACTTCTCCACTCCGGGACCGGAGCAAAAAAAATCAGCTTTTCCAATCCGAATTAGGAGAAGACAAATTCGCCTCAACTAAACCCTAAACCATGTAAATATCAGAGCTAGCCACTTGTTGAAGGGAGAGAAGACTTTGGAGAGGCAAGAACACACTTGGAGCAAGGAGAAGGATTCAACTTCACGTTTTTTCCTCTTTTGTCCTATTTTCCATTGCTTTGAATTCTAATCTTGTATTTTTGCAAACAACAATAAATTTGCCATTTACTTTTCTCTACTTGGTCAACTATATTATTATTATTGCCGGTTGAAGGGCTCTCAATTGACTGCACCTATTTAGTTCTGCTCGAGAAAGAGTACGCATTTAGGAAGTTGTTGAACAACACCACTCCTAACATATTTAAGAGATAAATACGGAGAGTTTAAAGGAAGAACTAGAGATAACAAAACCTTGGTGCGATCGTAGTGAACGGTGAATTAGTGGCAACTAGCGTAGTTCGAGAGAATACATCTAGTAATTTTTGTGTCGTTGCCGCGGAATTAACGATGTTATTAATTACAGCAAGAAGAATTTCTAGGATTCTTAGTTTGGTCAACTTTCTTGACTTTAGTTTCATTACACTGAAACTCTTACATTTATAGTCTAGTGTGTTACAAGTGCATGCCTAGAAACTCCTCAAGAACTGGTGAATTGTACGAAGAATTACCGGACCCTGTGAAAGCTTTCAAGGCACTAAATCAAGCAAACAAGAAATACAAATGACAACAGAACTCAACAGAACGAATCGGACTAGACTTGACGGACGTCATAGACAATCAGAACAACAAAAACAATGCGAATGACCCAACCAATCAGGGTGTGGCACCTCTTATGCTAGAAGCAGCTTTGTAATAGACCCGATCCCCAGTTTACCGCTTCCCCTGTATCGTTTTTGCTTATGTGACTTATCGGGAGGTTCTGTTTGTGGTTCGGAGTCATTTGGGACACTCAGTCCCTAAAATAGAAGCTAAGTTCTAGTATTATGACCATAGTTTGAACTATGGGAAGACGACTCCGGAGTGGAGTTTCATCGATTTTATTATCTCCGATAGGTGATTTTGGACTTAGGAGCGTGTCCGGATAGTGTTTTGGAGGTCTGTAGCTAAATAAGGCTTGAAATGGCGAAAGTTGAATTTTTGAGAAGCTTGACCAGAAGTGGACTTTTTGATATCTGGGTAGAATTCCGATTCCGTAGGTTGGAGTAGGTTCGTAATGTCAATTAGGACTTGTTTGTAAAATTTGAGATTATTCTGACATGATTTGATAGGTTTTAGCATCGGCTATAGGAGTTTGAAGTTTCAAGGTTCAATAAGTTTGAATTGGTGAGTGATTCGTGTTTTTGTTGTTGTTTGATGTGATTTAAGGGCTCGACTAAGTTCGTATGGTGTTTTAGGACTGGTTGGTATGTTTCATTGAGGTCCTCGGGGCCTCGAGTGAGTTTCAGATGCCTAACAGATCAAATTGGAAGTTGGAGGAATGGCTGAAGGCACCGGTTCTGGTGTAATCGCACTTGCGCAAGATTGATCGCAGGTGCGAGCCTGCAGAAGTGAGCCAAGGGGCACAGGTGTGGTCTGGAAGCAAAAGGTCAGAGGTTGCAGGTGCGAGATTAGGATCGCAGAACTCGCAGAAGCAGAGGCACTTCTGCGGAAGATGGATCGTAGAAAAGGAAGGCTTAGGAGCTTGAGGATCGCAGACGAAAATTTATCCGCAGGAGTGGGCACGCAGGTGCGGACCATAGCTCACAAAAGCAAAGTTTTGGACATAAGTGAAGTCCGCACCTGCGACGGTTTTTCTGCGGGTGCGGGACCACAAATGCGGTGGCTTCCTCGCAAAAGTAAAATCGCTGGGCAGAAAAGAGGGGCTTCGTGGGTTTTTATTCCAATTTAAATTTTGGGACTTTGAGAGCTCGAACTGAGGTGAATATTCAAGGATTTTCAAGGAGAACTTTGGGGTAATGATTCTTAACTCGTTTATGGTTATATTCCACTAATCTATAGTTGATTTCATCATTTAATTAAGGAATTTGGTTGAGAAATTTGGGGGAAAGGGTTAGATGTTCTTCAACTATGTTTTTGAGTTTTGATTGGGAATTTGATATCGGATTTGGATAATTTTGGTACGAGTGAACTCGTGAGTGAATGTGTATTCATATTTTGTGACTTTTACCCGATTCCAATACGTGAGCCCGGGGTGGCGTTTTAGAGTGATTTTCTAAATTATTGTTAAACTCTTAATTTCATTAATTAGATTAGTCTATTATAGTTGTATTTATGATATGTAATTGTGTTTGGCTAGATTTTGGCCATTCAAAGTCGGATAATCGAGGAAAAGGTATTCTTACGAATTGATTTGAGCTTGGTTTGAGGTAAGTGGCTTGCCTAACCTTGTGTGGGAGAAATCCCCTTAGGATTTGGTATTGTTGTGATATATGAGCGCCGTGTACGTGAGGTGACGAGTGCTTACACAAGCTATTTGTTGTAAAACTCTATTTTTACTGAGTATTAACCTATTTTCATCTTAATTGAGTTATACCAGCATGGGTAGTTATCCTGTTTAGTCTAAGATCGCATGTCTACATGATTTAATTGATTATTTGAACTTTGTGCAGCATGTCTAGTTGTTTTTTTCCTTTTCCTTGATCTTTATCAGTCTTAACTGTAGAATTCTTGTTGTTAAATGTTGTACCTATCGGTTTGAGCTGTGTGTTTACTTTTGAGACTACGAGGCGGTACCTCGGGAGTTCTCCCTGCATATTTACTTTTGATACTACGAGGCAGTACCTCGGGAGTTCTCCCTGCACATTTACTTTTGAGACTACGAGGTGGTACCTCGAGAGATCACTTTGCGTATTTACTTTGGGACTACAAGACGGTATCTCGGCAGATCCCCTACTACTTAACCCTCTGTGATGTTCTGCTATTTTTTTGTGTTTTCCTTTTTGTTAAATTCTAATATCTTATTATATTGCTACATTCTCCTACTTTATTTATTACATACCAGTGGGCCCTGGCCTGACCTCGTCACTACTCGACCGAGGTTAGGCTTGGCACTTACTGTGTACATTTGTGGTGTACTCATGCTACTCTTTTGTACATGTTTTGTGTGTAGATCCAGGTGCTCCTTATCAGCAACGTCATCAGTGAGCAATGAGAGTTTGGAGACTTCAAGGTATATCTGCCGCGTCCGCGGACCTCGTAGTCCCCCTCTATTCTCCCCTATGTCAATTACCTTTTGTATTTCTTTTATTAGACTCTTGTGACTTATGATGTTCCGAGTTTTGGGAATACTGTGTATTACTAGAGTATTGGTTATTGTACATGTCGTGCGGCATTGTTACCAGTTATTTAGTTATCTGTTGCAATTAGTTGTAAAGTTCTACTTCCATTTTTGTTATTTCCGCAATTTGTTAGTCTTACCTAGTCGTAGAGACTAGGTGCTGTCGCGATATTTTATGGAGGGAGTTTGGGTCATGACAAGTTGGTATCAAAGCTCTAGGTTCATAAGTGTCGTGAGTCACAAGCTGGTTTATAGAGTCTCACAGATTGGTAAGGAGACGTATGTACTTACATCGGGAGGCTATGGAACTGTTAGAAAAATTACACTTCTTTGATTCTGTGTTGTGCAAAAATTGTTGACTTCAAAATTCCAAACTTCTGTATTCTATTCTCTCACAGATGGTGAGGACACGTACATGCAGATATGATGACCAGGCACTTGTGCCCCCTGCTTGAGCCGCGAGAGGCCGAGGCCGAGGTAGAGGTTGAGGGCGTCCATGTCGTGCAGCCATAACACCCGCACGAGTTGCTACCAAGGATCCCCAGTAGCTCCAGCTGGAGGGCAGGTACCTGAGGTACTTGTTGCTACACTAGCCCTCCAGGAGACTCTAACCCAGTTTCTGAGCATGTTCAGCACCTTGGCTCAGGCTGGATTGATTCCACTTGCTCCAGCCACATCTCAGGCTAGAGGAGGAGCACAGACTCCCGCCTCCCATACCCCAGAGCAGTGGGTTCAGGTTAACTAGCTTAAAGAGATTATACCGATGTAGCCGGTAGCTCAGGTTAAGCCCGAGGCTAGTGCAATAGGTTTTGAGGCGGAGCAGCTAAGACTTTAGAGGTACAAGAAGTACCACCCTCCTACCTTCAGTGTATTGGCAACAGATGATGCCCAGGGTTTTCTGGAGGAATGTCACCGTATTCTCCATACTATGGGTGTAGCGGAGTTGAGTGAGATTTCTTTTACTACAATCCAACTTAGAGGAGCAGCCTATCAGTGGTTGCATGCTTATGAGTTAGGTAGTCCGGCTGAGACAGCTTAACTTACATGGACTCAGTTCTTGGACATGTTCTTGAGGGAGTATGTTCCTCAGAGTATCAGCGATCCATGGCACACGGAGTTTGATAAGTTGCGCTCGGGTGCTATGACTGCGGCAGAGTATGTAGTTCGCTTCAGTGATTTGGCCCGACATGCACTAGCCTTGGTTGCCACAGTTTGAGAGAGGGTTCGTCGGTTTATTGAGGGACTCCACCCCAGTATCAGGCTTAGCATGAACCGGGAGTTACAAATATTTCTTACTAGCAGGGGGTATGCTTGCTCGGGAGAGAGAGAGGAGATGGAGGCCAAGAGGCCTCGAGACTCTGGCACTTACACTGGTACTCATGCCCCAGCTGCAGTTCGTCATGGTAGGGGCTATGTGAGTCGCCTCGTTCACTCAGCTCTTCCAGCCACCAATGGTATTTCGGCCCTTTCTAGGCCCTAGGAGCCTTATTATGCACCGCTAGTATCTAGTGTACCTAGTGCACGGGGTGCTTTTAGCGGTTAGTCCAGCAGACCTAGCCCGAGCCAGTCACAGCAGCCACGCCCTCCTAGAGCTTATTTTGGGTGTAGCGAGACTCTTCATATGGTGAGGGATTTCCCCAGACTTAGGAGGGGTTCCCCTCCACAGACTTCTCAGGCACCGCATGCTCCATCAGGTCCTCAAGCTATGATTACAGAACCAGCTACCGCCCCACCTTCTCAACCAGCTCGACGTAGAGATCAGGGAGGTTGAGGTCGTCCTAGAGAGGGAGGCCAGGCTAGATATTATTCTCTTCCTGCTCGTACAAAGGTAGCTGCTTCCGACTCTATCATTACAAGTATTGTTCCGGTCTATCATACAGATGTTTCGGCCTTATTTGATCCAGGACCTACTTATTCCTATGGGTACTCTTATTTTGCCCCGTATTTGGGCGTATCTCATGATTCTTTGAGTTCTCCTGTTTATGTGTCTACACCTGTGGGAGATTCTCTTGTTGTGGATCGTGTGTATCGGTCGTGTTTGGTTGTTCTTAGTGGTTTTGAGACCAGAGCCGGTTTGTTATTGCTTAGTATGGTAGACTTTGATATTATTTTGGGCATGGACAGGTTGTCGCCCATTATGCTATTCTTGATTGTCACGCTAAGACCGTGACGCTGGCTATGCCAGGATTACCACGATTAGAGTGGAGAGGTACCTTAGAGTATACTCCTAGCAGAGTTATTTCATTTCTTAAAGCTCAACGAATGGTTGAGAAAGGGTGTGACACGTATCTAGCTTATGTGAGAGACGTCAGTATTGATACCCCTACAATTGAGTTAGCTCCAGTAGTTAGGGACTTTCTGGATGTATTTCCAGCTGATGTTTCAGTCATGCCGCCTGATAGAGATATTGACTTCGGTATTGATTTGTTGCCGGGATCTCAACCCATCTCTATTCCTCCATATCATATGTCTTATCTTGAGTTGAAGGAGCAGCTATAGGAGTTTCTTGATAAGGGCTTCATTCAGCTCAGTGTGTCTCCTTGGGGTGCTCCAGTCTTGTTTATGAAGAAAACGGATGGTTCTATGTGTACATGCATTGATTATCGCTAGTTGAACAAAGTTACAGTGAAGAACAAGCATCCATTGCCTCGTATTGATGACCTATTTGATCAGTTGCAGGGTGACAAGGTGTTTTCCAAGATTGACTTACCTTCAGGCTATCATTAGTTGAAGATTCGGGAGCTAGATATCCGGAAGACTGCTTTCAAGACTCGGTATGGTCACTACAGGTTCCTTGTGATGTCATTTGGGCTGACTAGTGCCCCAACAACATTTATGCACTTGATGCACAGTGTGTTTCGGCCATCTTGAACCATTCATCATTGTGTTTATTGACGACATTCTGGTGTACTCCTGGACTCGGGAGGATCATAAGCAGCACCTGAGGACTGTGCTTCAGACCTTGAAAGAAAAGAAGTTATATGCAAAATTTTCAAAGTGTGAGTTTTGGATAGACTCAGTGGCATTATTGGGTCATGTAGTATCGAGTGATGGGGTCAAAGTGGATCTGAAGAAGTTGGAAGAAATGCAGAGTTGGCCTAGACCATCCTCAGCTACGGAGATCTAAGTTTTCTTGGCTTGGCGGGGTATTACCGTCAATTTGTAGAGTGTTTCCCATCAATTGCAGCACCCATGACCGGGCTGACCCAGAAGGGTGCTCCATTCAAGTGGACAGAGGAGTGTGAGGAGAGCTATCAGAAAATCAAGACAGCTTTGACTACAACCCCAGTATTGGTATTGCTTACAGGTTCGGGGCCTTATACTATATATTGTGTTGCATCGCGGATTGGTCTCGGCTCGGTGTTGATGCAGAACAGTAGGTTGATTGCCTACACGTCCAATTAGATGAAGGTACATGAAAAAAACTATCATGTCCACGACCTTGAGTTAGCAGTTATTGTTCATGCCTTGAAGATTTGGCAGCACTATTTGCACGGTGTCCCTTGTGAGATCTACACCGATTACCGGAGTTTCCGTCATCTATTCAAACATAAGGATCTTAAATTGCGTAAGCGGAGGTGGTTGGAGCTGCTTAAGGATTATGATATCACCATTTTGTACCATCCCGGGAAGGCCAGTGTGGTGGCTGACACCTTGAGTTGCTGGGCAGAGAGTTTGGAGAGCTTAGCATATCTACTAGGAGTAGTGAGGCCATTGGCATTGGATGTTCAGGCCTTAGCCAACCAGTTTGTTAGATTTGATATTTCTGAGCCGAGGTGAGTGTTGGCTTGTTTGGTCTCTCGGTCTTCTCCTTATGATCGTATCAGGGAGCGTCAGTATGATGATCCCTATCTGCTTGTCCTTAAGGACACGGTTCAGTACGGTGATGCTAAGGAGGTCACTATTGGAGATGATGGTGCAATGAGGATTCAGGGCAGGCTATGTGTGCCCAATGTAAATGGTTTGCATGAGTTGATTCTCCAGGAGGCTCATAGTTCGTGGTACTCCATTCATCCGGGTACCGCAAAGATGTATCAGCACTTGAGGCAGCATTATTGATGGAGGAGAATGAAGAAGGACATAGTATAATATGTAGCTCGGTATCTAAATTTCCAGCAGGTAAAGTATGAGCATCAATGACCAGGTGTATTTCTTCAGAAGTTAGATATTCCGGAGTGGAAATGAGAGCGGATCACTATGGATTTTGTTTATGGGCTTCCACGGACTCAGCGTTAGTTTGATGCGGTTTGGGTGATTGTAGATAGGCTGATCAAGTCAGCTCATTTCATTCCTTTGATGACTACCTATTCTTTCGAGCAGCTGGCTCGAGTTTATATCCGCGAGATCGTCAAGCTTCACGGCGTACCGCTATCCATCATCTTTGGTCGGGGTACTCAGTTTACATCATGATTCTTGAGGGTCGTACAACATGAGGTGGGCACTCGAATAGAGTTGAGCACAACATTTCACCCTCAGACGGACAGACAGTCCGAGTGCACTATTCAGATATTAGAGGATATGCTCTGTGCGTGTGTGATGAAGTTTTGAGGTTCGTGGGATCAGTTCAAATTGCCACTTGAAGAGTTTTCCTACAACAATAGTTATCAGCCGAGCATCCAGATGGCACTGTATGAGGCTCTGTATGGTAGGTGGTGTCGGCCTCTATTAGGTTGGTTAGAGTTGGGCGAGGCTAGGTTATTGGGTACAGACTTGGTTCAGGATGCTCTAGAGAAGGTTAAGGTGATTCACGATCAACTTCACACAGCCCAATCCAGAAAGAAGAGTTATGCGGATCGGAAGGTTCGTGATGTCGCATTCATGGTTGGAGAGCGGGTCCTGCTCCAGGTGTCACCCATGAAAGGTGTTATGAGATTCGGAAAGAAGGGCAAGCTGAGCCCAAGGTTTATCGACCCATTCGAGGTGTTGCGGCGTGTTGGAGAGGTTGCTTATGAGCTTGCCTCGCCTCCCAGTCTTGTAGGGGTTCATCTAGTATTCCATGTTTCTATGCTCCGAAAGTCGGTGATCTGTCTCATTTGTTGGATTTCAGCTCAGTCTAGTTGGACAAGGATTTATCTTATGTTGAGGAGGTGGTGGCTATTTTGGACAAGCAGGTTCAAAAGTTGAGGTCAAAGAACAATGCTTCCGTGAAGGTTCAAGTGGAGGGTTCACCCGGTCGAGGAGGCGACTTGGGAGACCGAGCATGATATGTGCAGCCGTTATCCTCATCTTTTCACCACTTCAAGTATGTCTCTATACTCGTTTGAGGATGAAAGATTGTTTTAAGAGGGGGAGGATGTAAAGACCCGGCCGGTCGTTTTGAGAGTAATATCCCTGACCCCTATTTACTGCATCCCCCGTATCTTTTTCTGCTTATGTGACTTGTCGAGAGGTTCTGATTGTGGTTTCGGAGTGATTTGGGACACTTAGTCCTTAAAATGGAAGCTAAGTTCTAAGATTTTGACCGTAGTTGGAACTGTAGGAAGACAACTCCGGAATGGAGTTTTGTTGGTTCCGCTAGCTCCGTTTGGTGATTTTGTACTTAATAGCATGTTCGAATTGTGTTTTGGAGGTGTGTAGATACAATAGGCTTGAAATGGAGAAAGTTGAATTTTTGGGAAGTTTGACCGGAAGTGGACTTTTTGATATCGGGGTCAGATTCTGATTCCAGAAGTTGGAGTAGGTCTGTAACGTCAATTATGACTTGTGTGTAAAATTTAAGGTCATTCGGATGTGATTTAATAGGTATTGGCATCGGCTGTAGGAGTTAGAAGTTTCAAGGTTTGTTAAGTTTGAATTGGTGAGTGATTCCTGTTTTTGGCATTGTTTGATGTGATTTGAGGGCTCGACTAAGTTTGTATGGTGTTTTAGGACTGGTTGGTATGTTTGGTTGAGGTCCCAGGAGCCTCGGGTGAGTTTCGGATGCTTAACAGATCAAATTAGAAGTTGGAGAAATGGCTGAAGGCACCAATCCTGGTGTAATTGCACCTAAGCAAGATTGACCGCAGATGCGAGTCTGCAGAAAAGAATCCAAGGAGTGCACATGCGGTTTGGAAGGAAACGTTCAGAGGTCGCAAGTGCAAGATGGATCGAAGAAGCGGAAGGCCTGGGAGCTTGAGGATCGCAGAAGCGAAAATTTATCTGCAGTAACTGGTACGCAGGTGCGACCCATAGCTCGTAGAAGCAAAGTATTGGACTTAAGTGAAACACTTGCGAGGGTTTTTCCGCTGGTGCGGGACCGTAGATGCGGTGTCTCCATCGGAGAAGCGAAATCGTTGGGCAGAAAAGAGGGGCTCCGAAATTTTTTATTCCATTTACAATTTTGGGACTTTGAGAGCTCGGATTGAGGAGATAATTCAAGGGTTTTTCAGAGAGAACTTTGGGATAATGATTCTTAACCCGTTTATGGTTATATTCCACTAATCTAAAGTTGATTTCATCATTTAATTAAGTAATTTTGTTGAACAATTTGGGGGAAAAGGTTGGAAGTTCTTCTACTAAGTTTATTGAGTTTTGATTGGGATTTTGATAACGTATTTGGATAATTTTGGTACGAGTGAACTCCTGAGTGAATGGGTGTTCATATTTTGTGGCTTTTACTCGATTCCGAGACGTGGGCCCGGGGAAGCTTTTTAGAGCGATTTTTGAAATTTTTGTTAAATTCTGGATTTCGTTAATTAGCTAAGTCTATTATAGTTGTATTTATGATATGTAATTGTGTTTATCTATATTTGGGCCATTCAGAGTCGGATAATTGAGGAAAAGAAATTCTTACAGATTGATTTGAGCTTGGTTCGAGGTAAGTGACTTGCCTAACCTTGTGTGGGAGAAATTCCCTTGGGATTTGGTACTGTTGTGATATGTGAGCGCCGTGTATGTGAGGTGATGAGTGCGTACACGGGCTATTTGTTGTAAAACCCTATTTTTACTAAGTAGTAACCTGTTTTCATCTTAATTTATTTATACCAGAATGTGTAGTTATCTTGTTTAGTGTAATATCGCATATCTATATGCTTTAATTGCTTATTTGAACTCTGTGCAGCATGCCTAGTTGTTTTTCTGCTTTTCCTTGATCTTTATCAGTCTTAATTGTAGAATTCTTGTTTTTATCTGTTGTACCTATCGGTTTGAGCTGTGTGTTTACTTTTGAGACTACTAGGCGGTACCTCGGGAGTTCTCCCTGCATATTTACTTTTGAGACTACGAGGTGGTACCTAGGAAGTTCTCCCTGCACATTTACTTTTGAGACTATGAGGCGGTACCTCGGGAGATCTCTTTGCATATTTACTTTGGGACTACGACGGTATCTCGATAGATCCCCTACAGCTTAACCCTGTGTGTTGTACTGCTATTTTTCTGTGTTTTCCTTTTTGTTAAATTCCAATCTCTTATTATATTGCTACATTCTCCTGCTTTATTTATTACATACCAGTGGGTCCTCACCTGACCTCGTCAATACTCGACTGAGGTTAGACTTGGCACTTATTGGGTACCATTGTGGTGTACTCATGCTACTCTTCTCCATATGTTTTGTGTGCAGATCCAGGTGCTCCTTATAAGCCACATAATCAGCGAGCAGTGACAATTTGGAGACTTCAAGGTATATCTTCTTCGTCCGCATAAATCAGAGTCCCCCCTCCCCCCCTATTCTCCCCTATATCAATTACCTTCTGTATTCCTTTTATTAGACTCTGGTGTATAGGGATACTAGTTTCCTTATGTAGCTTGTGACTTATGATATTCCGGGTTTTGGGAATATCGTGTATTACTATAGTGTTGGTTATTGTACATGTTGTGTGGCATTGTTACCAGTTATTTAGTTATTTGTTGTAGTTGTTGTTAAGTTCTACTTTCATTTTTGTTATTTCTGCAATTTGTTAGGCTTACCTAGTCATAGAGATTAGGTGCCGTCACGATGTTTTGCGGAGGGAGCTTGGGTCGTGACAACAATTGTAGTCCCTCAGATATAAGAGGAATCATTTCAAATCACAAACAACATGCTACATTTTTTTCAGAACAAGGGACTGTTCTCGGGGTCTTACATCGAAGATCCACAGCAGCATCTGAAAAATTTTCTGTCGATTTGTGCCACGCAAAGGTAACGAACGTGACACCGGAAACAATAAGTTTGTTGTTGTTTCCATTCTCAATAATTTGAGAGGTTCGGACTTGACTTAATTCGTTCCCCATAAACTCCATCACTATTTGGGAGGAATTAGTCAAGCAGTTTTTGAACAAATTCTACCCACCCAATAAGACTGCCAAGCAAGTTGATGAGATATTGAGCTTCAGGCAAAAACTAGCTGAAACATTGCAAGAGACATAAGAGAGATTCAAAGGGATGCTGGTTAAGAATGCATATCATGGCATTCCGGAACACATGTTGGGACAGAGTTTTTACATAGGATTGGCAGACAACTTGAAAGACAACGTTGATGCTTCAGTAAGTGGAGCATTTCTGAATCACTTTGATTAAATTATCATGTGACTTTGTTGACTGTTATTTTAAATCAAATGGCCTACACCCCTAAGCTCTTTAATATGACTTGATAGTTTCCTCTTTATTCTCCCTTCAGATTCCTCTAGTGTTCTATTGTTATCTTTATGCCTACCACACTAATCCTATTTAGTGAAATCTGTTATCGTATTCTTGAAGTTTTTTATCTAATGATTTAACTAAGATGGATGTAAATTCTCAAGGCCTAATCTTGCATTACCCGTTTGAAGCAGGATTAAGTTTAATAAGATGCTTTCTGTAACGACCCGACATGTCATTTTGAGTATCTGCACTTCGCTCGGTATTTTGAGTGCTTGAGTGCCACCTCATGATGTATAATGACTTGCGTAAATCATCGGGATTGGTTTTCAAGTTTTCGAAATCAAATTGGAAGAATGAACTTCAAGATTTGAGCCCTAAGTTGGAAGAGTTGACCAGGTTTGACTTTTTAGCATTTGACCTCGGAATGGAGTTTCGTTAGTTCCGTTAACTCCGTGGGGTGATTTTAGACTTAGGAACGAGTCCGGATTATAATTTGGAGGTTCGTAGTTAAATTAGTCTTGAAATGGCAAAAGTTGGATTTTGAGAAGTTTGACCGGGAGTGGAATTTTTGATATCGGGTTCGGATTCTGAATTCGGAAGTTGTAATAGGTCCATAATAGCAAATTTGACTTGTGTGCAAAATTTGAGGCCAATCGGAAGATTTGATATGGTCCGGACGCTCGGTTGCGATTCTAGAAGTTCTTGAAGTTTAAGTTTGATCTTCATACGTTTTGGCATTCGATTCGTGGTTTTAGAGGTTATTTTGATGATTTGAGACCCCAAATGAATTCGTGTTAGGTTATAGAACTTGTATGTGTGTGTAGATGGGGGTCCCGGGGGTCTCGGTTTTGATTCAGATGGGCTACGGGCCATTTCCTTCTATTTTTGGACTGCTGATATCTGCTATCTGGTTTTCTCCTTCGTGTTCGCGCCTGATCCTCCTTGTTCGCGATGAGTAAACTTGGAGGAGGGAGTATTTGTTCGCACTCACATACTCTCTTCCGCATTCGCGTAGTGCAAATTAGGCCCTAGGCACTGATGACTATTCCTTCTATGCGTTTGCATTCTTCTTTCCATGAACGCGTACTTATGCTCTTCCCTATTTCGCGTTCGCGTGCCTTTCCTCGCGTTCGCGTAGGTCAGTGGTGAGCAATCAGGGTTTCCTTCTCCGCGTCGCGAGCTTGTTGTCGCATTCGCGATTACCAAACTGAACAACTTTCATTATTCTTCTTCGTGAACGCAACCATATAACCGCGTTCGCGATGCATAAACACCTGGGCATGCAGAATATAATCTCAAATCGAGGGTTATACCATTTTTATCACATTTTAACGTATGGAGCTCGATTTTGAGCGATTCTTTGCGGGGTTTTGAAGTAAATCAATTGGGTAAGTGTTGTTCACCTAGAATCCATTATATTCCTTGATTTTATCTTTATTTTTGTCATTTAAAATGTGTTTTGAGTTGGGGAAGATGGTGGTTTTTGAAGAAAGTTTTCAAGATAAAAATTGATGATTTGAAGGGAAAATTGGTTTCGGAACTTGATAATTTTTGTATGGTTGAAATCGTATCAGTGTGGGTGTTCAGGTTTCGTAAATTTATCAAATTTCGAGGTGCGGGCACGGGGAGTTGACTTTTGTTGACTTTTTAGAAATTGAATAAAAATCACAGCTTATTAATCGACATTGTTTCCTCTTGCATTGTGTGATGTATTCAAGTCGTCTTGGGATAGATTGAGATGAGCGGAGATGAATATGTAAAGGAAAGGCGAAAATTGAGTGTGGAGTTACCCGAATTGAGGTAAGTATTTGGTCTAACTTTGTTGAGAGAATTTTTACTCCTATTTGTCATTGTTTGCTACATGCGAGGGTGATACATATGTGACGTGACAAGCGTATATGTATGTGCAAGGGTTAACATGCTCGGGGGTAGATTATGTCATAATTGTGTCTTGTAGAATTTCATAACCTTCTTGTATTAAGAACATAGTGTTAAATGTTACAGTCGAGACTTAGCCTAATATACCTTAATCAATTTGATAGAAATTCTTAGAATACATTGACGTGTCTAATTCAGTTATCTCTAAGCATAAGCATTAATACGTTTCTATGGCCGATAGTTTGAGATGCTAGATTCCATACTTGTGTTGTTGATAAATTATGGGATTTGTGGAAGTACTTGAATTATATGGCCCTTGAGGATTTTATTGAATCATTGTTGTTTTATCAATGTTGTGATTGAGAATGTGTTGGAATATCTGTTTGAACACTCTCCTCAATGTTGTTTATACTTCCTACCTTGCCATTTTTATTGAAGTTTATATGCTTGGTGAGGAAGAGTGTAAAGCACTAAGGGTGATGTCGTGCCATTGTTTATATTCATTATCATGTGAGGAAGAGTGTAAATCACAAAGGGTGATGTCGTGCCATATTATTGAGAGTAAAAGCACGAAGAGTGATGTCGTGCCATATTATTGAGAGTGAAAGCACGAAGGGTGATGCAGTGCCATATTATTCAGAGTAAGAGAACGAAGGGTGATGTCGTGCCATATTATTGAGAGTAAACGCATGAAAGGTAATTCTGTGCCATATTATTGAGAGTAAAAGCACAAAGGGTGATGTCGTTCCATGTCATTTGTGAGTAAAAGCACCAAGGGTGATGTCGTGCCATTGCATTTATACTTTTATACTTTTGTATCATTGCGATTAATGGCACGATGGGTGTTTTCGTGCAAGTGAGGATGAGGGACATGCATTATGTTATGATGTTCTTTTCTTGCAGATATCTTTATATCTTACCGTGAATTGTTATGGTTCTTATGTGGCTTGTCATCACTGTTCTGTCATTTATCTCTATCTCAATTGTTGTTGTGTTGTCTATACCTTCTACTTGTTTAACTTGTAAACATCATGTCTACTTTCTGCTGTTATGATTGTATTCATGTCATACCCTTTTTGTGTCACTTAGGTACGGGTCTTCTTCCATGTTGGCCATTCATGCTCTACTTGTTGCATTATAAAGAACATGCACCCCTCTCCCCTTATCTTATTTGTTATATCTATCTTCACGCCTCCATCATGCTAGTTAGTTGAAGTTACAACCTTTTTTCCTAATCGTTGTCATTACCTCTATGCTCTCTACTTAGTCTGTTACTGAGGTTCTTCTTTACATTCTCGTTATTATTACTGCTTGCGTATTTCCTTCTTTGTCATTTCTATTATCAGTATTTCTATCATTTGGTTGGTACTCTATTACGCATGTATGGTGAGGATGAGATAAATGCATGAAAGGTGTTGTCGTGCCGTTATATTTGATGTCTTGATTGCTTCTCTCACACTATGAATATTTTGAGGTGATTTGTTGTGGTCCATGAGTTTTCATTCTAAGGAAAGGATTGGTCGAGATGTTGGAAACTGTTAAATTGTGATTTCCTTTTTTCTAGTACTCTGTTATTTCTCTGTACAGTCGCGTCGTATACTTTATTCTATTATACTGTGATATAGTTCTATTGCTAGTTTACATTACAGTGTTGTCAATAAGCATATTTTAATTAAGAAGCATCGTCACTACTTCGACGAGGTTAGACAAGATACTTACCAGTACATGGGGTCGGTTGTACTGGTACTGCACTTCTGCACACTCCGTGCAGACTATTGGAGCGAAGTTGCTAGAGCAGTCGGGAGATGACCCTGAAGATGTTCGTGTATTCCGGATAGAAGCTGCCACTTGTCCTTGGTAGTTTTAGACTTTTTTAATCTGTTCATGTAGTTTTCAAACATATTGTGTGATTATTTGTATCAGCTTTGTAAATTCTGAATCCTAGAAGCTAATGATTCGTACTACCAATTCTTGGGTAAATTTGTAAAAGTTCAGACAACCCTATTTTAGTTTCTTGTATATTCTTTTGGATTATATCTATTGTTAGGTTGCTTACCTAGTGGGTCGCGTTAGGTTCCATCATGACCTGTGATTTTGGGTCGTGAAAAGGTGGTATCAAAGCACTAGGTTCATAGGTTCTACGAGTCATGATAAGTGTCTAGTAAAGTCCTGTGGATTGGTATGATAATGTCCATACCTATCTTCGGGAGGCTACAAGGCATTCAGGGAAAATTTCCCTTTCTTCTTCCCTTATCGTGCGGCCTTGTTTCAGCTTGAAATCTATGATTTTGACTCCTTCCGATCGCTCATATGTGATGTTGTGCGCTCAGTATTTGTTATATGCTGATGATTGGTGATGTTGCGGATAGATTATGACGGGCCATAGATGTTTGATTATCATTGCGATGTGTTGTCCAGCCTAAGAAGCGGATGCAGTGTTACATCTTCTAGTCGTTTATTTGTGGTATGAGGCAAGTTCATATGTCTAATTGGTAAGCACAGACTTGGGAAGATTGCTTGTTGGCCAGGCTATTGTGAATAAGGTGGGTTCATGGCAAGGTGTCGATTTGAGTATAACCGGTGGGCCATCTCCTGCATGATGAGTTTGGATCGTATGTCTCGTATGAGGTTTTCATTCGGTGGAGTGCATATGTTATATTATGTGGCGCCTTCCTGAGATTCTTTGGAAGGGCGACGTAAGGCTAAGCAACCGATGTCAAGGTGGTTGCTGCCCGCCAAGTGAGGTCCCCTCCGCACGCTAGATGAGATTGTCAGTGCCGTGCAGGAAAACCAATGCCAACAATTTGAGAGAACAGTAATGAGAATTGATTGAAAGCTTGATTGAATTAATGAAAGTTGTTACAAAGAAGGAAACACAGTGTCGAGGGGGAGAGACACCAGTACAGAGAATTGCTTGCTAAAAAATGTTTGATTGCTTGATCCCCCCTAATAATGCTTAAAAAAAATAAACCAATGTTACAGGAATAGATAAAAATATGCTAGAGAAACATAAGGAAAGTACATGGAATAAAAACTACTCTAATAATACAGGGAAAAAGGACTTAGTTTTCTACAGGGGTAGAAACAGGTCCGTTTCAGCTGCTTGTGGCTGGGCGCTCGCGAGGGAAATTGGTGGGGCGACAGAGGCACATGCGCGCTTATCACTTGGCGTGGCCAAGACCACGGGGCCGTCCGTGGCGCTAGGCGTTGAGAGTCTTGCTGGGACGCCACGGGGCGCGTCCAAGGGGTCATGGGGCACGGTTGGAAAGCCGCCCATGACATTCTCCCCCACCTGAGGTTGCGACGTCCTCGGCGCCCTACTT
>ML380679.1:0-27756 GCA_005239525.1 Nicotiana knightiana | reverse complement strand
ATAATACAGGGTGTGGCCCCGTTTACCCCCATCATCATAAGCATGTCCGCATATGGTACGGGTATGGTGTTGGTCTGCCTCAAGAATTCCAGTCCCACTATCAGCTCAAAGTCATCTATGATCACCACGCGCAAGGTGAACTTTCCTTCATAAGGCCCCATCTTTACCGGTACTCCTTTTGCTATTCCACCCACTGGCTGAGGAGGCGAGTTGATAGCCTTGACATGACCCCGACCCTTCCCCACAACTATCCCAAGATGCCCCACCTGAATTGAGGCCAAGTAGTTGTGAGTGGCACCTGTATCTATCATAGCCCGAATGGGTTTGCCATTTACCCGTAGTTCAACGAACATCAAGGTCCTCTCTTGCTTGGGAGGAGTCCATTTATTCGTGTTCTTGGCAATTGGGTGAGGGTCCTTCTTCTTGCGGATACCACCACTGGTTCCCGCTAATGCCTCCGAAACAGAACCAACAATTGCATTGAAGGAACCGACTGCTTCGGTCTGTTCATTATCATCTGCTTCATCATCCGTCTCCTCATCGTAAGCTTGATGGGCATTCATCTGTGCATGTGGACATTCATTATTCCAATGCGGTCCGCCGCAATGGCGGCACCTTGAGGGGGGCTTTCTCCCCCAGTCATTGTTGTTTGATGCAGCACTGTTGCTGCCTGAGGAGGGAGCCTTAGGTTTGCCTGCACTTCGATCTCCCCCACTTCTGTTGGGGCCACCATTGTTAGATTGGCCCCCTTTGTAACCCGCTCGGATAGGCGGCTGTGGTCTATCCTTCCGAGTTTCCATCTGATAGTCCCCAAGGCATTCTGCTGCTTGAATTGCCTTGGGTAGGGTATCCACCCTCTGTCTTTGAAGCTCCATGCGGGCATAAGGTTTCAACCCTTCAAGGAATGTGAAGAGCTTGTCTTTGTCCCCCATGTCGCGGATGTTCAGCATAAGTGCGGAGAATTCTCGCACGTAGTCCCGCACTGACTTGGTCTGGCGGAGCTCTCGTAGTCTTCTCCTTGCATTGTACTCAACATTTTCGGGGAAGAACTGTAGGCGTATGGCTGCCTTCAGTTCCTCCCATGTCTCCAGAGCATATTCACCGGCCCTGATGGCTTCATACTTCACTCGCAACCAGATCTTAGCATCACCCTGAAGATACATGGCAGCAGTTGCTACCTTCTTGGCTTCTTCTAGGCCTCCCACGGCATCGAAGTACTGTTCGATGTCGAAGATGAAATTTTCCACTTCTTTAGCATTCCTAGCCCCACTTTATGGCTTTGGCTCAGGAATCTTCAGTTTCTGTGTCAAGGGGGCGACATTCGCCGCACCCCCGATTGGGTTTCCACCGCCTCGAAGCAAGCCTTGTAGAGCAGCATTGGCAACATTGAGCTGGCCTGTCAAGTTGTCGATAGTTTGCTGCATGGCAGTCATCCTGTCTGCCTCATGTGCCCTGTGGGCTAAATCCTCGGCGCGCTCCTGCTGGAGGCCCTCGAATTTATCAAAAATTTTGGCTGCCTCAGTAGCTGCCGTTTGCCGGTCTCCTTCAGAGTCGCGACTGATGTTTTCTATGTCAACTTCGACCTGGGCCATTCTGCGGTCCAGGTCGTCCAACCTTTGCACTAGGGTGGTTTTCAGTTATGTCACCCTATCCACGATGGGTCGTAGTACGCCAACCGTCTCCTCAAGGGCCGCAATGCGGTCCCCAAAATTCACCATCGTCAGAAATGGTGGTAATGCCAATGCGTTCCCTCGTCTGATGTCGAGCCTGGCTTTGATACCAACTATTACGCGGCGCCTTCCTGAGATTCTTTGGAAGGGAGACGTAAGGCTAAGCAACCGATGTCAAGGTGGTTGCTGCCCGCCAAGTGAGGTCCCCTCCGCACGCTAGACGAGATTGTCAGTGCCGTGCAGGAAAACCAATGCCAACAATTTGAGAGAACAGTAATGAGAATTGAATGAAAGCTTGATTGAATTAATGAAAGCTGTTACAAAGAAGGCAACACGGTGTCGAGGGGGAGAGACACCAGTACAGAGAATTTCTTGCTAGAAAATGTTTGATTTCTTGATCCCCCTAATAATGCTTAAAAAAATAAACCAATGTTACAGGAATAGACAAAAATAAGCTAGAGAAACATAAAGAAAGTACATGGAATAAAAACTACTCTAATAATACAGGGAAAAAGGACTTAGTTTTCTACAGGGGTAGAAACAAGTCTGTTGTCAGCTGCTTGTCGCTGGGCGCTCGCGAGGGAAATTGGTGAGGCGACAGAGGCACATGCGCGCTTGTCACTTGGCGCGGCCAAGACCACAGGGCCGTCTGTGGAGCTAGGCGTTGAGAGGCTTGCTGGGACGCCACGGGGCGCGTCCAAGGGGTCATGGGGCACGGTTGGAAAGCCGCCCATGACAGTTATCATTTCGGAGCATTTGGGGAAGTTGTTGACTATTTCAATGATGGGTAAACGCTTGGTAGAGTCTTCGGGGTGTTTTATGATCAGCATTGCATAAGTTTTGAAGTATTCAGCTAAAAAATCGTGCGAGATCGGGGCATGCTGTGAAGATATAGTATTTTGTGTTGCTGATGGAGTGTTTTATGGCTTCTATCTAAGTGACAGAGTCTGCTAATAACTATCGGATTTTAGGGTCATGGGCCATATCGATTTTTGGACCGAGAGATTGCTTGGTTATCTCTTTGAATGGGAATATGATGATGTGGCACGGGTTTCTTGATGTGTATTAGTTGTGTATTGAAGATCAAAGTAAGATGAGTGGTTATAAATAAGGTTCTGGCAAGTTCCGGGTCATATGTATCCTTTAGGGACTTTTGGATTTGTCTACGGGTGGGCTTGGAAATGGTAGTGAATGGTAATTGGATCTGCGGTATTTCCTTGTCAAGAAAGGTCTACATGTACATGTTGGTGTTATGCAAGGAATGGCTTCGGGTTCCCAGGATGTTCCCTCAAGGCGGTCATATCAGATTGAGTTACTTTCGGGTTGGCAGTCTGCGTGACTCGGTTGAGTTAGAGGCGATTGGTTCTGACTACTTGGTTATGTGCTACTGAGTTCCAAAGGATTTATCATGGTTATGACCATAGTCGAAGTTGATGTTTTCTACAGGTATCGAAGCTACAATGCATGTGGTGGTGTTCCCCTAGATTGAGTTAAATAAAAGATTCTCGGTTGATGAGGTATTCAAATTGCCTATGGTTCAGAGTCGATTATGAGACGATCGTAGTGTTGCGAGTTAGCATGTTAGAGGCGACGCGCCATGTGGGGTCGAAAAGTTTCATGTGCAAGGTTTCAGATAGTTTCAGAGGGAAGGATATGAGTTCTTGAAGACACAGATGATTTTGGGTGTTTAAGATCTTGCTGGCGCTATGTGTTCCCATCGAAGTAGAGTTCTCCTGTTGGCAGGTACGTTGTTTTTCGACTTATGGGTGTTTCTCCATGAGATGATGGAGCATGAATTACGTGTCAGCTATTCGAGTAGCGGTGTTGAGATTGGGTATGAAAATTTTGGTATTCGTGAGGCTCAGGGGCCGAATGTTCTTGTTGGCAGACTATTCCTTGATTGCGAGTTGTAAAGAAATGTAGAGGATTGGATGATTTGGAAGGTTTATTACATGTTTGAGGATGATCAAAATTTGGTTAGGAATTATTTTGAGCCTAATAAGAATGTGTACTCTGTATCCGATTGGATTTGCTTGCTCCTGCGCAGTTGTTGCCACATGTATATCATCGGGCGGAATAGATGTTATTCGCGCCTTGATTTATGTTATATGTTTCTCTCTTATACTACGATGGTTTGTGAGGGCTGCATGATTCTTCGCACGCATATTATGATTCAGTTTAGGCCTCATGGCACTATGGGCTAGGTGGCCTTTATGATGTTGCTTAGCTTATTTCACCATAGTTGTGCTTGTCTTTCCAAGTATTGTTTGTTCCTAATGATTTCCCCACAGTTATATTTTGTGCACTCTATTGTTCTTGATGTTGATGCACATGTGATCAGTGAGACCGAGTATTATGTCTCGATGGGTACCTTATGTGGATTAATATGATGGGATCAGGTTGCACGCCGCAATGGTACAGTGACGAAATGTGACTCCTTATTCCTGTTTTGTGTATTTTTCTTTCACCTTGTTTGAAAAGTTCATAGTGAAGTGTTAAAATTTCCCTCTCTTTAGCATATTTAGTAGTCTTCTTATTTAGTTTTCTGTGGTATCTGTCATGTCTGATTATTGTTGATACTTGCCGGTGTGGCTGCTTGTATTGGCTGAGATGAGGTTTCTAGACCTGAGATTTTCTCTATGGTATTGGGATGAGGAAGGTTTGGAAGAATAACACTATATTTTGTTGAGGATTTGGGCAATGGCCCTGGTCGGACGAGTGAGTTTTCTTGGTTTATTGACCAGATGAATGGTTAAGAAGTTATGCGTGTTTCTTTCATCATCGGTGGGGTATAAAGGTTTTTGAATGAGGTTCTAATCGATAAGAGGTTTGTTATCAGCACCGGGTTTGTTTTTGGGCAGTAATGGTGGTCAGTAGTTCCTACTATGAGTATTGAAGTGATGGGGTACGTCGTGTGATTACATCTTGGGTTATGCTCATGGTTTGATACAGCTGGTTCAGACTTGTACAATGTGTAGATGTGGGATTCGGGTCTTGTAATGAATTCTGGAAGATAAGAATGGGGTTCTAAGGTTTAAGGACTAAGGTTGAAACAAGGATCTCTAATGGTGTTGTGTTGGTAGGCTTATGTGGGGCAGGGTGACGTGGGATCACCCCAGGTTTGTGCTCAGTAAGGTTAAACCGTGATTTAATAGCTTTGGGAGGACTTTTGGCACGTTCAAGGATGAACGTGCATTTAAGTGGTGGAGGATGTAACGACCCGACATGTCATTTTGAGTATCTACACTTCGATCGGTGTTTTGAGGGCTCGAGTGTTGCCGCATGATGTATTATGATTTGCGTAAATCACCGGTGTTGGTTTCAATTTATCCGAAATCGATTTGGAAGAATGAACTTCAAGATTTGAGCCCTAACTTGGAAGAGTTGACCAAGTTTGACTTTTAGCATTTGACCTCGGAATGGAGTTTTGTTAGTTCTGTTAGCTCCGTGGGGTTTTTGGACTTAGGAACACGTCCGGATTGTAACTTGGAGGTCCGTAGTTGAATTAGTCTTGAAATGGCGAAAGTTGGATTTTGAGAAGTTTTATCGGGAGTGGATTTTTTGATATCGGGGTCGAATTCTGATTCCAGAAGTTGGAATAGGTCCATAATGGAAAATGTGACTTGTGTACAAAATTTGAGGCCAATCGGAGTTGATTTGATATGGTTCGGACGCTCGATTGGGATTCTAGAAGTTCTTGAAGTTTAAGCTTGATCTTCATGCGTTTTGGCGTTAATTCATGGTTTTAGAGGTTATTTTGATGATTTGAGACCCCGAGCGAGTTTGCGTTAGGTTATAGAACTTGGCTGTGTGTTTAGAAGGGGTCCCGGGGGTCTCGGATGTGTTTCAAATAGGCTAGGGGTCATTTCCTTCTATTTTTGGATTGCTGATATCTGCTATCTGGTATTGTCCTTTGTGTTCGCATCTGCTCCTCCGCGTTCGCGATGAGTGATCTTGGAGAAGGGAATATTTGTTAATCGCGTTCGCATGAAAACCAACGTGACCGCGAGAGTCAGCCTTCTCCTTCTTCGCGTTCGCGAGAGTCAGCCTTCTCCTTCTTCGCATTCGCGTACTCTTTTCCACGTTCGGGTAGTGCAAACTAGGCCCTGGGCACTGATGACTATTCCTTATACGTGTTCGCATTCCTCTTTCTCTGAATGCGTACTTATGCTCTTCCCTCTTTCGCGTTCGCGTGCCTTTCCTCGTGTTCGCGTAGGCTAGTGGCGAGCCATCAGGTTTTCCTTCTCCGCGTTCGCGAGCTTGTTGTCGCGTTCGCGATGACCAAATAGAACAATTTTCATTTTTCTTCTTCGCGAACGCGACCATATCACCGCGTTCGCGATGAATAAACACCTGGGCAGGCAGAATATAATCTCAAATCGAGGGTTATACCATTTTTATCACATTTTGACTTATAGAGCTCGGTTCTGAGCGATTCTTTGCGGAGTTTTCAAGAAAATCAATTGGGTAAGCGTTCTTCACCTAGAATCTATTATATTCCTTGATTTTATCTTTATTTTTGTCATTTAAATTGTGTTTTGAGTTGGGGAAGATGGTAATTTAAAGAAAGTTTTCAAAATGAAAATTGATGATTTGAAGGGTGAATTGGTTTCAAAACTTGATAATTTTTGTATGGTTGAACTCGTATCGGAGTAGGTGTTCGGGTTTTATAAATTTTATCGGACTCCGATGTGTGGGCCCGGGGAGTTAAATTTTTAGAAATTGAATAAAAATCACAGCTTATTAATTGAAATTGTTTCCTGTTGCATTGTGTAATGTATTCAAGTCGTCTTGGGCTAGATTGAGATGAGCGGAGATGAATTTATAAAGGAATGGCAAAAATTGAGTGTGGAGTTACCCGAATTGAGGTAAGTGTTTGGTCTAACTTTGTTGAGGGAATTTTTCCTCCTATTTCTCATTGTCTGCTACATGCGGAGGTGATACATATGTGAGGTGACGAGCGCATATGTATGTGCCAGGGTTAATCATGCTCGGGGGTAGATTATGTCATAAGTGTGTCTTGTAGAATTTCATAACCTTCTTGCTTCATGCCTCACTTGACTTCTAGATATTAAGAAAGTAGTGTTAAATGTTAGAGTCGAGACTTAGCCTAATATAGCTTAATCAATTTGATGGAAATTCTTAGAATACATTGACGTGTCTAATTCGGTCATCTCTATGCATAATCATTAATATGTTGCTATGGCCGATATTTTGAGATGCTAGATTCCATACTTATGTTGTTGCTAAATTGTTGGATTTGTTGAAGTAGTTGAGTTATATGGCCCTTGAGGGTTTTATTGAATCATTGTTGGTTTATAAATGCTATGATTGAGAATTTGTTGGAATATCCGTTTGAACACTCTCCTCAATGTTGTTTATACTTTCTGTCATGCCATTTTAAATTAATTTCATATGCTTGGTGAGGAAGAGAGTAAAGCACGAAGGGTGATATCGTGCCATTGCTTATATTCATTATCATGTGAGGAAGAGTGTAAAGCAAGAAAGGTGATGTCGTGCCATATTATTGAGAGTAAAAGCACGAAGGGTGATGTCGTGCCATATTATTGAGAGTAAAAGCATGAAGGGTGATGCCGTTCCATACTATTGAGAGTAAAAGCACGAACAGATGTCGTGCCATATTATTGAGAGTAAAAGCACGAAGGGTGATGTCGTGCCATATTATTGAGAGTAAAGGCACGAAGGGTGATGTCGTGCCATGTCATTTGTGAGTAAAATCACGAAGGGTGATGTTGTGCCATTGCATTTATACTTTTATGCTTCTGTATCATTGCGATTCATGGCATGATGGGTGTTTCTGTGCAAGTGAGGATGAGGGATATGCACTATGTTATGATGTTCTTTTCTTGCCGATATCTTTATGTCTTACCGTGAATTGTTATGGTCGTACTTATGGTTCTTATGTGGATTGTCATCACCGTTCTTTCATTTATCTCTATCTCAACCGTCGTTGTGTTGTCTATACCTTCTACTTGTTTAACTTGTAAACATCATGTCTACTTCATGTTGTTATGATTGTATCCATGTCATACCCGTTTTGTGGCACTTAGGTACGGGTCTTCTTCCATGTTGGTCATTCATGCTCTACTTATTTCATTATAAAGAACATGCACCCCTCTCCCCTTCTCTTATTTGTTCTATTTATCTTCACGCCTCCATCATGCTAGTTAGTTGAAGTTACAACCTATTTTCCTAATCGTTGTCATTACCTCTATGCTCTCTACTTAGTCTGTTACTGAGGTTCTTCTGTAATTCTCGTTATTATTACTGCTTGCGTATTTACTTCTTTGTCATTTCTATTATCGGTATTTCTATCATTTGGATGGTACTCTTTTACGCATGTATGGTGAGGATGAGTTAAATGCATGAAGGTGCTATCGTGCCGTTAGATTTAATGTCTTGAGTGCTTCTCTCACACTATGAAATTTTTGAGGTGATTTGTTGTGATCCATGGATTTTCATTCTAAGGAAAGGGTTGGTCGAGATGCTGTAAACTATTAAATTGTGATTTCTTTTTTTTGGTACTCTGTTATTGCTCCGTACAGTCGTGTACTCTATTCTATTATACTGTGATATAGTTCTATTGTTAGTTTACATTACAGTGTTGTCAATAAGCATCTTTTAACTAAGAAGCTTCGTCACTACTTCGACGAGGTTAGACAAGATACTTACCAGTACATGGGGTCGGTTGTACCGATACTGCACTTCTGCACACTCCGTGCAGACTATTGGAGCGGAGCTGCTGGAGAAGTCGGGAGCTGACCCTGAAGATGTTCGTGTATTCCGGATAGAAGCTGCCACTTGTCCTTGGTAGTATTAGACATTTCTAATCTGTTCATGTAGTTTTCAAACAGATCGTGTGATTATTTGTATCAGCTTTGTAAATTCTGAATCCTAGAAGCTCATGATTCGTACTACCAATTCTTGGGTAAATTTGTAAAAGTTCAGACAACTCTATTTTAGTTTCTTATATATTCTTTTGGCTTGTATCTATTGTTAGTTGACTTACCTAGCGGGTCAAGTTAGGTTCCATCGTGACTGTGACCTGAAATAGTCATAAATGTATAGTGATCTGAAATAGTCATTGAGTCATTACTGTGAAAATCTTGTGGTTGTATTCTCTGTTAAGCACAGCTGTGTGTCTCGTTTATGTGACATAGATTCATTAGGGTAACTAGGTTAATTCTTTGATAACCTCAACTATTATCTTTGTGTGTGTTTCGTTATTGTCAGGCCATCTACCATGAATTAAGTTATGTCCATGTTAGTTGTTGGATATCAATTATCAAGTTGGTAAGTTGGATAGGGCTCCATCATGTCCAAACATTCATCTCCAATCTGTGCATTTGAGTTAAACTTGTTAATATGGAGTATCTCATGTCCGAGCATCATTCATAATTGATTCAATTAATTTAATGGAGTTCGATTCTATTCCAAATGAAGATCAGATTACTAGGGCACCAATGTATTAGTCATGATCTCTAAGTCCACCCTCATCTCTTTGTGCACTTCTATGGTTCTGTTGGTTGCTTCATTGATCTAATGACTGATATGTAAGAACATATTGATATTAATTAGACTTCTCTAAGATTTGTCTTGTAATGAGTTTAAGTCAAGGAAAACATTGAACTGCCCTTAAGTTGTGATAATGCATTTGCTCATCTAAAATACTGAAGTTGAGTTTCTCCTCACACCTTGAGTCTATTTCTGAGTACATCTAGCATACCACATTCTATCAGATTACATCTATATCCATTGGACCTCACATGGTGGATCTGACAGTGAGTTATCATAATTTAATCTTTGTTCAGCCTTTTCTATGTATGCTAGTGATCCTAAGTCATCCAATGATTCTGTTTGATTAACTACATGTATGCTTACCTTGTTTTGTTAAACTCCAATCCTAGTTGTGATGAGGATCCCTGTAAGAGTTCTGAATGTGATCACTATCCTTAACTTCTATCAATACTCATTAGTGTTCTGTTCAATTGATAGTTTGTGCTTCATAACTAAGATTAATAATCTGGTATCATTTTGAAGCTGCTTAGACTTAATTTGTGCCTACACTCTTTGAAAAGCATTAACCATAGTGATAAACCTGCAATGAGTTGTAATTGTTAACCTGTGTACATTTAAGGGCTAAGGCTTAGTCAACTTGTTGTTTAATGTGGTTGGGTGCTATTGAGATGCATGTATGTACTCATAAGTGATCACACACTAGAACATGTTCTTCTGTCATTAGGATGTTTGGTACCATATGTAGGTTCCATTGGCAGTAACATGATCATGTGTTTGAAACTCTTTAGGAACTGTCTAACATGCTAATTACCTATTTAGTTCTAAATGTAGTTGTGATGACATAGATAAACTGTTTTATGTCTCTGTGAAACTCTATTAAGGAGGGTACGTACTTCTATGGTATGGTGTTTTTATAGTGATTGGTTCGTATTGAAAGTGCCTCGTTGGCACTTAAACTTGTACGGAAGAATAGGTCATTAGTGGTTAGGGGTATTTCGGAGTAGAGTTTAACTCTCGGTTGGGCTACTCTTCCCGGCTCAAGCATTGCCCTGCGCCTCGATACCCTTGGGAACTTTGAAGTGTCGGGGGATTCAAATGGGGCTTTGACCTAGAGTGGAACTCTAACCTTAGCCTTTAATTCATTGATATTCATTACTCTCTTTGGGTTTAATGTGTAATGACAACGAAAGATTTTCAATGTGAATCCTTTGCTATACATAGCCACTAGATTAGTATGACCTCCATAATTTTTAAATACTGTTAGTCACCTTATTTTATTTTGCTCGTAAATTTCATGCATGGATGTGTATAGAGTATTTTTTTTTCTAATGACCTTCTCATTTTTCTTCTGAACATGTACAATGGTTGGTCCTGCTGAGTTCTCGAGGAACTCGGGACCAAGCCAAACGTCACTGCATTTTGGGATGTTTGAAGTCCGCAGGTGCCCATTTTGATATCTGCTGCGCCTACCTCTTTGAGGCCCAAAACCAGAGTCCATCATCTTCCTTTGATACTTTACTATTTCCTTCCTCACTACCTTACAACTTTATTGCTTCACTACCTTTGTTGTGCCCTTGTTGTTTTTCTTGTCTCTCGCTTGTATATGACAATTGTCATATTGGATTGAATGTTTTATTTTACCTTTTGAATCATGTCGGCAACTTATGAAATCTCTAAAAGAACATAGGATTATAAAAAACAATAGGCTTAATAATAATTAGTTTTCATTCGTCAGTCACATACTTCTCACGCTAACAATCTCTTATGTTTCACTAACATTTTATAGAGACTTTGAAGCCCAAAAATAGCTTTGCAAGGACGGCAGCCCCTTCTTTTCAAAAACTAGAAATGGAATTCAAAATCGGCCTTCTAAAAAGAGCGAATCTTTCTAAAAGCAGAGTTCTACCACTAGTAAAACTTTGTTAAATGTTTTCCTCAAAATATTGAGATTTGAAAGCCAAAGTACATCTTAGACTCATTTTCTTACAACACCCTTATTTCACTATAGCTACACAAATAGCCACATCCTTTATATACAAAGTATTTTATAACTTGGCCCTTTCCCACATGTTTTCATACATACAAATATCATACACTTATTTCAAAACTCTTTCAATTATCTATGTACCAACATTTTTATGATGCTCCTCTATATAAATTCATATCCTTTTAAAACTACGCATTTTCCTTGTAAATATCATGTTCTAATATACAGTAAGTCGTACTCCTTTAACACTAATTAAGTAAAATACAAACAACTAATCCTTTAAATCTAGTCTAAGTCCTATGGAGTTGCCTTAGGTAGATTTAAGGGGTGTCTAACACCTTCCCCTTAGAAGAACAAGAACCCTTACCCATAATCTCACCAGTTAGCAGACCTATAAAGAATATGACTTTAGTAATTAAATAGATATCGAAGTATACCTTTAAATATTAGGTGGCGATCCTCTTTCATCAACAACATAGAAACCACAAGTGAAATCTTGTTTTGACTAGTGCAAAATAGGGTGCAACAATATGGTGACTCTGCTGGGGATTTTTGTGATGACCCGATAGGTATTTTATAGTTTCGCCCTTCATTTCTATGTTCTGCGACCTCCAATAGCTCTGTTTAGCCTTTCTCGACCTGCGTGCGCAGTCCGTGTCTTTTTCGGAAGGTTTTTATGAGAAAATTGATAAGAATGTGAAATTGTATCTTAAAACTCATTTGAGTTGACTACGGTCAATATTTTGTGTAAACGGACCAGGATCGATGTTTTGACGGTCCTGGTGGGTCCATATCGTGATTTGGGACTCGGTGTATGTCCAAAATCGAATTCGGAAGTCCCTAACTTGATTTATCATAATTTGTTGAAAACTAGTAATTTAAAGGTTTAAAGAATCCCTAAATTTGACTGTGAGTTGACTTTGTTGCCACCAGTTTCGAGTTTCAGTTCTGGAACTTGGTATAGGTTCGTTTTAGTACTTATGACTTGTCTGTAAAATTTGGTGCAAAAGAGAGTTGATTTAACGTGATTTGGACGTCCGGTTGAGAAATTGCATGTTTCTTAAGTTTCAATAAAAATTACATTCGTTTTGCTTTTCGATTCATAGTTCTAGGTGTTATTTTGGTATTTTGATCGCACAAGCGAGTTCGTATGATATTTTTACACTTGTGTGCATGTTTGGTTTGGAGCCCGAGGGGTTCAGATGAGTTTCGGATAGGCTACGAACCATTTGAACTTAGGAAAATTTCTGGTTTTTAGAGTCTGTTGTCATCTAGTGTATTCTTCTTCGCGATCGCGAAGATATTCCCGCGATCGTGAAGAGCAATCTGGATTGGGGAGGCTTTTCTTCATCACGAATGTGGACAGCCTTACGCGAACGCATAGTGTTGAGGGACCTGGGAAGGAGGATCTGTGGTTTGCTCTACGCGAACGCGAGCCCTAGCTCGCGAACGCAATGGCTTGGGGAGAGGTTTGTAGAGCTTTGATTTGCTTGCATAGCGAGGTAAGTTTTGGATCTAACCTTGATTTGAGGGAATTAGGAATCCTTGAGCTATGTGCTATGTGAAATTCATGTGTAGCAGCGTATATGCGAGGTGACAAGTGCATATACGCCGTCAAAATATTTGTTTTTCATGATTTTTCCATATTTCATTAATTATTTTATTCCATGTCTTAACTATTACATGCTTTAATTGCTTCCTATGCCTTAATTTGCTACTTGTCATTTATTATTGTCATATTAAAATGTAAGATTTCTCCCATGCTTCCATGATATAATTTCTACTTGCCTTAATTGCCTTACTGGTACACTTCAGTTGTCATATATTCGGCTTGTCTCGTTGCTTAGTGTAAATTGTAGCACTTCTTGATTTGGAACGAAATTTTCTTTATGGCATTGCTTTCATATTCTTTATTCGTAGAGATTCTTGTGAATTGAGTTGTGGAATTTATTACATTTATTAATTTGTTTATAGATCGGGTTGCACGTCGCAACATGTGAATAAGGGAGGATTGATATTGATATGGCGGTATCAGGTTGCACGCTGCAACAGGTAAAATAAGGGAGGATTGATATGGTGAAATAAGGGAGTATTATGATATTGTTCTGATTATATGGTGGGATCAGATTGCACGCCGCAACGGATATTACTTGTTATTATTGATATTGAGATAATGAAATAAGGGAGGATCGTGTTTGTACGGTGGATCGGGTTGCGCGCCGCAATGGATTATGTGTTTGTTCTCCTTGTTGTATTGTTATAGCTTTGCTGTTTTCATACAAGATTCTGAAGATTCGGTACTCCTTGTTTACTGATTTTGAGGATTGAGTTTAATTTCATAAATTAACTACCTTATTTTCCGTATTCCTTTCATGTTCTTATTACTACTCTGCATACAGGTTACTGTAAGTGACCTACCTTAGCCTCGTCACTACTTCGTCGAGGTTAGGCTCGACACTTACGAAGTACATGGGGTCGATTGTACTCATACTACACTCTACACTTCTTGTGCAGATTTTGGAGTCGGTCCCAACGGCGGTCAGTAGATTGCTCAGATTGACCATCGGACGGAGACTTGAGGTACAGTTGCTCGGCGTTCGCAACCTTGATGTCTGGTTCTTCCTTATTCTGGCTGTTTATTTCTTTTCAGATAGTTTTACTTTCATTCAGACCATTATCTGTATTATTCTAGTTGCTCGTGCACTTGTGATACTAGATCTAGGGTTGTATCTAGTTATTGCGGTTGTTATGACTTTTCGCACTTTATTTCAGTTATCTCAATTTAACTGGCATCAGTTAATTTGTTTTATTAAAAATGGATAAAAATTATTCTGACGTTGGCTTGCCTAGCAAGTGAAATATTAGGCGCCATCACGGTCCCGAGAGTGGGGATTCCGGGTTGTGACAGTTTCACACTTATGTTCTGACCTTAGCAGACTTAGACTGAATTTGGCACTTAGATTTGTTTTGACATTGCTTTAATTGTATTTAATTTGCAATTACGTACTTACATGCTTTACTTGCTCCTTATGCTTGCTTATTATCATACTTGTTATTGTTACACCCCTATCTACTACCGCTTTATATATACTGTCATCACACTTCTTCCTATCGAGTCTTGTGCCTGTCACGATCCGATTTTCCCTCCGTTGGGTATCGTGACGGCACCTAGTCTTAAGGACTAGGTAAGCCTATTATTAACGAACATCAACTATAATATAAGAATAGTTTAAGTTCTTTTTGAATTAAAGCTCAACACTTTACACTTATTCCCATAACCCGGTAAGTACAAGTCATAAGCTTTAAAGAAATTACACTAAAACTCCTAAAAGTATCACTGTTCAGAAATAAGTACAACAGTGCAAAAGAAATAGGATGGTGACTCCGAAACCGCGAACGCTGAAGCGGTTTTACCTTGAGTCTCCACAATAGGAACCACACTACTAACAATAAATCGGCCAGCTATGCAAATCCTGGAATCTGCACAAAAATACGCAGATGAGTAGTATGAGCACACCACAGCGGTTCCCAGTAAGTATCAAGACTAAACTCGGTGAAGTAGTGACGAGGACTAGTCAAGACACCCACTAGTCCGATAAACTAAACAGGTATAGGTATAGGAATGACATGACATGACATCTGTCTAACGACTACACAATATAATTAACAACATAACAAGTGCAAAGCGGAAGGAAAAATACAGAAAATAACAAAGGAGCATCGTAATATTACACATAAGAAAGGACGGGAGTACGAACCAAAAGCAGAAACCACAACACAGCAAAAAAACATTAGTAACTCAGCACTACAATAATTTCCCCCTCAAACCTTAGTCAACAACTCCGACAACTTAGCCAATTCTTCGAAGGTAACCCTTCATCCGCAATTTATATTGAAACTTTAAAGTATAATCATTAAAAATAGAAAACTTCCTTTGGAAGCTACTTCCTCTGATTATATATACACATATACTGTGCAGGAGAAAAATCTTTAAACGTAATCCCTTCAAACAAAAAGCTTTTAAAAATATACTTTTCCAATAGATGTCTTTCGAACTTAGTTTCCAATAGAATAAGTGCACGACATCACCCTTCGTACTTTTACTCTAGTCCTCCCAATAGAAATCGACAGATACGGAACGTAAATTAAGCAAATTAAGAAATTAAAAGACATGGACAGTGCAACAACAATTGAGATAAAGGTCAAGTACCGGACAATAACAATAAGTCACACCAAATATGTGAGTACAACAATAACAACTCAAAGTAAGGGCACAATAAATAAACAGGGTAACAAATATCACATCATAATGCATGTCCTCGTCCTCACCTGCACGGAAACACCCTTCCTGCCATGAACTCACAAAAGTATGGCACGGCATCACCCTTCGTGCATTAGCGCTCACTCACAATATCACGCACGGCATCACCCTTCGTGCTTTTACTCTCAATAATATGGCATGGCATCACCCTTCGTGCTTTTAATTTCAATAATATGGCACGGCATCAACCTTCGTGCTTTACACTCTTTCCTCACATAATAATGAATATAAACAATGCCACGGCATCACCCTTTGTGCTTTACACTCTTTCCTCACATGATAATGTAAATGAAATGGCACGGTATCACCCTTCATGCTTTAAATTCTTTCTCACCCAAACAAATGAAATGATAGTATTTCGACAAGGGAAATCAACAGCATAAACAACAACAGAAACCATACTATCCAGGCAAGGGAGTCAACAATAGAAGTAATATCATCCCGGCAAGGGAACACAGCTATAACCAATCTCGCTTAATTAATTAGCTTCACGAAATAAACCTCAACTTGAACAAATACTCAGCAGTAGGCAATTCCAAGGAACTGCTATTAACATAGAAATTATCAAGTTAAGCCTAAGTAGTGCTCAATGAAAGATCGTGTCAGTTACAATATATGACTCACGGGCATGCTTGGCACCAACGTATGAATACTCGTTCACACGGAATAATCGCTGAAGAGAAATACCAAGCGTAAAGAAAACAGCTTAACCAGAGAGAAACAAGACGTAACAGTGAATCTAATATATTCAAGTCAACAATAAGAGGCCAACACAAGTCAATTAGTTCCAAGTAAAGGCAAGTCGTCTAAGATATAGGCTATCCAAATTCCTTTTTAAGATTTAGCAAATTTCGAGAGGTTTTCAACAATTCAAGTAAGAGTAACCGCAAAGATAATAATAATAACTCCAATTAATGCTAGACAATCATAGGGTGTGATAATACAAATTTCAATTAACTAGGCAGTTTATGAGTAACAATATAGTATGATAGTAGAAGGGTAGGATCTTCAGTTAAGTCAATTAAGATCACATGAACAACAAAGGGAATCTATAAGCAAGAAATCCTAATTTACGCAGGAAGAGATGAAACTAGCAATTGAGAACTCAGTCATAACAATAACAACTTCATACACACGGAATATATAATGATCTAAGAATCCTAAAAGGTCAACCTCCTATAAATAAGTCCGAGTACGCACTCGTCAGCTCGCATACACGGGCTACAATCAACATAGAAGACTCAAATCCTAAGGGGTAGTTCCCCCACACAAGGTTAGGCAAGATACTTACCTTGAAGACGACAACACGGTACTCTAAAATGGACTTCTTGGGAAAAAAGACTTTCGGACGGCTCAAAATCAACTAGAACAACTTCAAAACACACATAAAACTTGTAAGGAACTATTCTTGATAATAAAGTTTCAATCTTTACAAAAAATATAAAAATTGACCCAGAAGTCGACCCCCGGGGCCGCACCTCGGAACTCATCAAATTTTACAAAATCCGAATACCCATTCCGATACGAGTTCAACCATACAAAATTTATCAAATTCCGATACCATTTGGTCCCTCAAATCACGATTTTTCATTTTAGGATTTTTCTTTCAAAACCAACATTATCCTCAACTCAAAACAAAAATTAAATGATGGAAATAAAGATAAAATCATGGAATATATTTAATTCTAGTTGAAGAACACTGACCCAATCGAATTTTGTGAAAACCCCATCAAAAATCGCCAAGAACCGAACTCTAGAAGTCAAAATATGATAAAAATGGCTTAACCCTCGATTTTGAAGATTTATAATCTGCCCAGGCCTTTAATGAATCATGAACGTGGAGGAAGGACCGCGTTCGCGAAGAAGAAAAAATAAGCTGCTCAATTTATACTTCGCGAACGCGGAAGAGAAAAATAGAGACATGTGCGAACACGTACAAGTTGATGCGAACGCGAAGAACAATTGGGTTCTCATCCCGGCTAACACTACGTGATCACGAACATGTAGATGCGAACGTGCTGAAGGAAAAGCTGGGAGGGTCACAGAACACTATGTGATCGCGGCTATTCCTATGCGATCGCATAGAAGGAAACATCAGAAAAAATTTCAGCAGTCCAAAAATAGGGGAAAATGTCCCGAATCCCATCCGAAACACACCCGAGGCCCCCGGGACACCGTCTAAACATACAGACAAGTCATATAACCTAACACGGACTCGCTCGAGGTTTCAAATCACATCAAACAATGTCGAAACAACGAATCAAACCATAAATCAAACTTATGAACTTTCAAATCTTCAAACTCCTAAACTCGTGCCGAAGCCTATCAATTCAACCCGGAACGACGCCAAAATTTGTAGACAAGTCCTAATTGACATCCCGGAGCTGCTCCAACTCTCGGAATCGCATTCCGACCCCGATACCCAAAAAGTCAAATGTGGTCAAACTTCTCCATTTTCCAACTTTCGCCGAATCACCTCAAATTACTCTCCGGGCCTCCAAAACCAATTCCGGACGCGCGCCTAAGTCTTAAATTACCATATGAAGCTGTTGACATTATCCAAAACTCATTCCGAGACCATTTACACAAAAGTCAAACCTCCGGTTAAATCTCACCTCTTAAGCTTCCAAAATTAAAATCCTTCTTCCAATTCGACTCCGGACCATCCGGTAACTGAATCCAACCATGCACGCAGGCCAATATGCTCAATGTGAAATTGTTCAAGACCTTACGCCACCGAACGGAGCTTAAATTCTCAAAATGACCGGTCGTGTCATTACATTCTCCCCCTCTTAAAACAACGTTCATCCTCGAATGTGCCAAGATTCACCTCGAACTCATCCAACCACTGATTGCACACTTCCAACACACACCCGCGGGTGATCCCACGTCACCCCAACCTACATAAGCCTGATGACACCATCACAACTACAATTTAGTCTTCCTATCACCACTGACCAGCCCCATACCTCAATTTCTCACCTTCTACTCATTTCCAAAAGACCCGAGTCTAAATCCCTATCCGGCATCAGCCTCAACCAGCTGCATCAACTCATGAATACACCCACCAGTCATGACCACACAATATAGTACATCCCACATAGGCCCATAATAAAACTTCTGATCACAATAGATGTCTGAAATCAATCCAGCACTGGCGATTAGACTCAATCTGAAATAATTTTATTTCCAAGCCCCATAATACTGATAATGATGCAATAAACATGAAGGCCTCATTATTAGACACCTGAATCACCAAACCACAACTAACACCACTGGGCACACATCCCGCGAGCTGAAACTCAAGAAGCACATAACGAAAATGACTGAATATGAAAAGGGAAACACATAAGGGAACTGCCAAACAAGTCCATAGGCACAAATCTCTATCAATACCGACCTACAAAAGCAATATAACAAGGAAGAAGTAAAGCATATGAACAAATCACAAGGATCCCATTCTTATATAACTTCCACCGCGGTACTCAGCCCGGTCCAAATATATCGAAACACAAAAGATCACGAGGGTCTCGCCCTCAACTCTAAATCACAATCGAGTATATATCATACTAATAGAAGTATTCCACTAACTCAGACCTTCCAATAAAATCATAACTCTCACTTAACTCACATCTCGATAGATTATCAAATCACAGTTCGTAAACAAAATACTTAGGAAAAATCACATAAAGCTTACCATGATAGACAACAAGGACTCACATCTAATCTCACCACTCTCAATGATGAATGAAAACAACGATAGACACATGCTACCACTCGTAGAATCTCCCAACAGAAGCAAACACGAACATAGAGTGCAAAGCATGAAACTCACTCATAAATGAAGCGGCAAATAAGGGATTTGTCCTGACTAGCAGAACTATAATGAAATACAAACAGTGCCCCTCTGCAACAAATCAAAACATACATGTATGATAACATCAGGCACAATGGCCTCCAGCCTACTACACGAAACACACTAATGGGTCGGGTCTCCCCTTCTTGGGCGCCCTCTACTCACCTGAATACCCTGCTGTGACACACCTGTCTGGATCCTGGAATAACCTCTCACCCTGTTACTGGTACTCCATACTCAAAATAACCTCTCTGCCGACGTGGCTGTGGAAACTGTGCAATATGAGTACTCTGAGACTCATGAGTACCTGAAATCCCATGCGAAGCTGGTAATGCAAACTGAACTAGCTGACCCACAAAACCTCTACCATGTCGTACCCTGACTCCATAATAAGGACCAGTAGATCTCTCCGATCTATGAGGCCTCCTCGCCTCCCTGACCTCTCTCTCATGATCTCGTCTGTCCTCTCGCTCCCAGTCCCACATGCCCTCTAACCGGCGAGCGATCCCTACTACCTGCTAGAACGAGACATCTGACTCTAACTCTCGAGTCGTGTTGAACCAAATACCATGCCTGAGCCCCTCAATGGATCTACGGACCCGTCTCCTAACTGAAGCAACCAATGGAGGTGCATACCTGGCTGACTCACTGAATCTGACGGCATACTCTAATACCGACATAGCGCCCTGGCGCAGCTACTCAAACTCTGCGAGCCATGAATCTCGGAGGGACTGAGGTGCAAACTCCCTCAAAAACATCTCTAAAACCTGAATCCATGCAAGTGAAGCTAACTCGGTCGGGCTACCCCAACTCATATGCCCGCCACAACTTACAAGTCGTTCCTCTGAACTGAGACGTGGCAAAAGCAACCCCACTCGACTCCGCAATACCCATAGTACGGACAATGCAGTGACACTCCTCCAGAAAACCCTAGAATCATCCGTCGCTAATCTATTGAAAGTAGTAGGGTGGTATTCCTTGTACCTCTCAAGTCTGAGTTGTCCTTCCTCATATGTTGTTGCCCTACCCACGGGCTGAACTGAAACCACATGTTGTGCTACCATGACAACTGGAACCTGAGCAACATGATCTAGCTGTTCTAGAATGTAGTTGACGGGAGTCTGAACTCCTCCCCTGATCTGTGGAGTAGCTGGTACACCTGGAATCAATCCGGTTCTCCAACTGGGACTACTGGCGGCTCCTCTACGGCTCTTCTGGTAGGTGCCCTAACTGCAGCACGTGCTTCTTGTCGACCTCTGCCTCTGCCTCTGCCTCTGCCCCTAGCGACATATGCCTCGGGGGTAATATCATTAGGAACCGCATCTCGTGTCCTCACCATTAGTGAGATAATGGAAAGGTAATTTCAAACTTCAAGATCAATGAACTCGCACTATAGGAATGAATGAAGTGAAATTGTCCTAATAGTTCTGTAGCCTCTCGAAGATAAGTACAGACGTCTCCGTACCGATCCACAAGTGTCAAGACCCCAAATCCTAACGGGTTGTGATGGCATCTATCGTGGAACTAGGCTAGCCAACCATCACCTAATTACCCATCCGTTCAATTATAACGTTTAAATAATCAATAACAAGCGACAACAGAGCATAAAATAATTTCTTTAAGTCTTTACGCCCCAATAATAATCTAACATTCTAAACAACTCTCCCAAGACTGGAGTCAACATGGTCACGAGCATCTAAGAAATAAAACTAACTCCGCTAATGTCTTAATCAATGTCTATGAAATAAATACTAATACTAATAAAGGAAGGGAAATGGAGAAGCTGCGGACGCTGAACATATACCTCGAAATCCCGTAAGTTGTTGAATACGAACGAAGACAGCTATCGTTCCTAACCGGTACCTGGATCCGTGCACAGAGGCACAGGGAGTAATGATGAGTACGCAAACTCAGTAGTAATGAAAATAAATCACAGTATGAGAAAAACAAAACACACAACACAGATACACCAATTCCCAAAAACATTAAAACACCAAGTCACCATAAAGTATTCATCAAATACATAAGTTCGAAACCCAATTTCCAGAAATCCTTTGAAATAAGTATAATTTCAATATATCTCAGTAAAACTCTCAGTAAAATCAGTTTGAAAAATGAAGTGAATCACATTCAAAAACTCAATAAAATCATCATAAATCTTCCCCTCGGGCCATAATCATTTCTCGTAACAATTTCCTCATCACCTCACTATCAATCAGTATCAGCCCAGTGGGAAACCTCACAGTAACTCAGTATTAGCCCAGCAGGCAACTTCACAGTCACTCAGTATCAGCCCCGCGGGCATCACTCGCACTCAGTAGGTACCTGCGTTCACTGGGGTGTACAGACTCCGGAGGGGCTCCTACAGCCCAAGCGCTATAATAAGCCACATCATGGCATAAATCACTCACAATATTGGCCATCGGCCAGCCACATCATGGCATAAATAACTCACAATATTGGCCCACGGCCAGCCACTTCATGGCATAAATCACTCACAATATTGGCCCTCGGCCAGCCACATCATGGCTTAAATCACTCAAAATATTGGCCCTCGGCCTCTCTCGTATCATAACATCCTCAAAATATTGACCCTCGGCCTCTCTCGTATCATAACATCATCACAATATTGGCCCGCAGCCTCACTCAGTCAGACACTCTCAACATGCACTCGGGCCATCATTATACTGGGTTCTCGACCCAAAATAGTGTTTCATTTTTTTTCAAGAAATAATATCAAAATACTCTGAGTGTCAAAACAATTATCAATAAAATACTGAGTGAAAATCATAACATATCAAGTGAGGAAACTAGTAAAAACAGCCCCCCAAGGGGTAAACAGATCGGCACTAGGCCCCAAACATGGCTTGCAGCCCAAATTATATCAAAGTATATCAATACGATTAAGCATAGGCTTCAAATTTGGGTTCGCAAATCAATAGTTGCCTAAAAAGGAATATATTTCCAAATTTCTAATCCTTGCATTCCAAAATCCGTGAAAGGATGCATAGTCTGAGGTTTCATACCCTCAGGACAAGATTTAAAGACATTACTTACCTCAAACTAGCCCGAAAAGCTACTTTGCAACCCGCTTGACTCTCGAATCAACTTCCGAGCGCTGCAAATCTATAAAGATCAGATCTTTATCATCAAATTATGCTAAAGGAATGAATTCCAATTGAAACGTACCAATTTTAGCATAAAACCCGAATTTAGCCAAAACCCGACCCCCGGTCCCGCGTCTCGAAACTCAACAAATTTTACACCAAAATGTTCTTCATCATCTCACGAGTCCGTACATATAAAGAACACTAAAATCGGTGTTCGTTTGACCCCTCAAATCGATCCCTAAAGGTCTCAAAATCTCAAGCCCTGACCCCATCTTTTTCTACTGATTTTCATGAATTAAACACTGATATTATGTTCCTTAATCACCTATAATCGAGTTTTAGGGTCCAAAATCTTTACCTCAATGAAGCACAATGATTTCCTCACTTCAAAATCGCTTCTAAGCTCTTTTCCTGTCCAAAAATGGTGTTAAAAGGTTTAATGGTCGCGGAGGGTTTAATTATATACTGCCTAGGGATTCCTTCATCACGATCGCGGAGAGACCCACGCGATCGCGAAGGGCAAACTCACTGACCCCCGATTTCATTCACTGCGATCGCGACATATGCCTTGCAATCGCGATGCTTAAACCTCCTAACCTATGCGACCGCGACCAGCTCTATGCGATCGCATAGAGTAATTTCCAATGCCTCGCTGCCACTCCAGATTCTTCTATGCGATCGCGACTCTGGACCCGCGACCGCGATGCACAGCCTCGCCACTCTACGTGATAGCATCCCTGACCCTGCGATCGCGAAGAAAAATTTCACCCTTTCCACCAACAAGCCTACCCGATCGCGAATGTATCCCTGCGATCGCGTACAAGGACACCAGCAATAGAACACCAGATTTTTCAACAGATTCCTAAGGCCAAAAATGCCCGTTAACCACCCGATGTCAATCCTGAGTCCCTCGGGACCCCAACCAATTTTACCAACACCTCATAATTGATCATTCAACTTAGTTGCACTCTTAAAACATCAAAACACCAAAATCACATCGGATTCAAGCCTAAGGAATTTGAAATTTCTAAAATCCACCAACGATGCCGAAACTATCCAAAACAACTCCGATTGACCTGAAATTTTGCAGACATATCCAAAATGACATTACGAATCTTTTCCAACTTCCAAAATTCCATTCCGACCCCGATATCCTATTTTCCACTGCCGACCGAAAATCACCAAAAACTAACTTTCGCCAATTCAAGCTTAATTCTACACCGGACATCACAAAAATATTCTGAACGCACTCTTAATCCCAAATCACCTAACGAAGTTATCCGAACCATAAAATACGCATTCCGAGGTTGTTTACCAATAAGTCAACTCAGTTGACTTTTCCAACTATAATGCTATTTCTAAAGACTAAGTAACTAAATTGTTGCTACAGCCATTCCGATTCTGAGCCTACCAACTATAAAACATCATAAATAGTATAACCAACCTATGACAAGGCAAAAATAGGAATAATAATGAAATTTCTACGGAACGACCGGCAGGGTCGTTACATTCTCCCCCACTTAAACACACGTTGGCCTCGAATATGCCTAGAGTTGTTCCAAATACCACCAAAATTGTTGTGTAACCTACCATGCACATATTCGGAGGTGATCACACGTTACTCTACCCCATATAGGTCTAATAGCACAACCCAGTTGAAATTTCGAAATCCAATCCTAACACATAAACCTTAGAACTAAATTTCCACTTCTGAGTCCATTCACAATATCAAATTTCCACGACTATAAGCTGAAATAGTCTGAACATGCTGTATCAAGCCATATCTGCAACACAAGATGAAATCACATAATATACCGCATGACTCAACACTCATAGAGATGACTCTTAATCCCAATCGCTGCTCATAACAACCCAATACCGGTAAATAACCTCTTATCAAACAAAACCTCGCTTAAACACCTTCATATGGTGCCGATGATGAAAGAAACACGTAGAAACCAGCAACCATTCGTCCGATTAGCATCAATACCATTCAGAGCAATAACTTGTGCAATTCGTGCACTCAATAACAACATCCCAAGAACTCAATTCATAAAATAGAGAAGACTCGCACGAGAGGACTATCCTGCCATTACTCTTGCCATTACCACATCATACTAAAAGCCTGATACATATCATGAAACCATATCACACAAATCCGACACCAAGGATCATACCTCTAACTAACTGAGCTACAAAGCGTGATCCCATCCAACCGCTGGACCACATGACATACTTCAAGCCACCTTGCTCAAAATCAATAACCATGTGAAATTTGACATCAATTACTCAAAGTGCATTGTCATAACCACAGGGAAATCAGACAATACCATGCCACCCGAACAAGAAAGAACATAACCAACACGTGTCAATCCTGCAACACCCAATTACTTACCTTACTCAAATCTCGCTATAAAGCCCCGATAGAACGACACCCTATGCACATAAATAACCAACGATCACAACTCCTCGAAAAACTGAAAGATAACTCATAGATCACTCCAAAACACGAATAAGCTCAGTGACAATCAAATGGTACATCCCTCAACAATAGAAATTTGGGGTCAACAATTCTGACTCGGTGTAGAACACACACTCATACTAGCCTACCACTAAATATATTCTAAATCAACTCTGGTCATCCACAACAGGTAGATAACTCTCCAAAGGTTCACAATGACAGAATCATGACCTATACTAACACCTGACTAGCTTTGCTCGCATCCTCGTAGTTCACAACTACAAAAATAATATGTTCATGAAAACTCCCAGTCTCAAAATCCATGAGGCGCACCAATTACCATATCTGATCCCAATTCCACCACTCAAATATATAACACGCCCCTAATACTTTATCATTTCACGAGGGATACCCCCATAATTCCTCTGTGTCACCAAGAAACCTTGAATATCCGCAGTCGATCCAGCAAGAGAGCGTCGTAACACCAATGAAGCACCCTTATTCCAACACATTGCCTTAAACACATTGTCCTTAATGAATGTATACTCTCATCCAGCCACCCAATAGTGGTATCCTTTACCTAATCATCTGAAACTGCTAGTTCTGACCTTCCTTCCAGAACTGAACCGTGACCTCACATATGCCACTCTCCATTATACACAAAATACCGCATACGCCATGCAATCCTATGATAAATATGAGAACTTCATGCTCCCTTCCTAGCCACAAACAACTACGTACCCAACTAGCCAAGAACTTTCCATTTGATCCCATCTAGAAGCAAAATCACTATACATCACATGGCCCTCACGCCAGTAGAAATATACATCTCTAACCGTGGTAGAAACCATCAAGAACTCCCGAATCACATTTGTACAACACCAAACCGCCAAGACTGAATCCTTCCAACTCAACCAAGCTACGCATGCCACCAAATTCCAAGAGAATTGCTAAGAAACACCTGTAACAACTCATTACCTTATAAACACCCAAAGAACTAACAATATCCCTTATCATGTCGATCTGACGTACTACCAAGCTATCCTATTTATCTAAGTTCCTTCTGAGTTACCTTCGAATTGATACTTCTTCTTGCCATAATACCGCAATTCTCAATCCCGACTCACCGCACGAAACCCGAGCATAAAAAAATATACCGTCTAAGGCTCATAAGCCACTGAATACTCTCGCAAACATCCCCAGAGCACCACATCAAAAATACTTACCCTGAATAGACTTCATGCAAATTTAAAGTCATTACCTTCACTTCCCTGATACTGATGAATAGAATCCGTGATAATGCAAATACACCACAAGCCTTGACACCTTCCCCGTAAATCTCAATTCTATCCCTTCTCACACCTTAAAGATCCTCGATCGCTACATATAACCTTGAATCATTCTGAACCATTCTCGAACGTCATTTACTCTACGCAATTTCAATTACACTAACGAAGTAAACAGAACGACCTGACCCCGCTTGCAATCCACATACTAGGAAAGTAATCCACACATTTGGAGCAACAATCAAACTCATACACTGCACACACTACCCTTTCAAGTACAACTCAATCATTCAATAAATTCCATTATCCGTAAGGTACATTACAACCTGTATCGAAGAATTTCCCGTTACTCGAGCCATTCCCAGACTCCACCTCTGCAGGGCAATAACTGATTCACTAACATACCTCGAACCGAAACCAATGCAACACATAATCGTGTAATCAACTTATCAATAACGAACTCCCCCACTTGGCTCAAAGCCAAGGATCAAGACAAACAATAACTCACGATGCCCACACATTATCACTGCCACCATACTGTGGTGGGATTCAACTAAATCCTTCATACGCTCATATGATCCAGACCATCTAACCCTCAACTCGTATGTAAATCTCACATTCACCATTGTAATGGTCATGCCAACTCCCACAAGCGATCTAAACTCAAATTACAACATACATCATTTACTGATAGAGAGAACTTACTACAGATCAACATAAGGGTCACACACTTCAGGACAACCCGCAGGAGATACCTCTGCCTGCTTAACCTCAGAATGATATCTCCCTATACACTTCCAAAAATTATAGCTATCACGTAATCATTATACCTTCCTACATTAGAACACAACCACTGTCTGCCCCCCAAGACATCACATTAAGCGGTATAAGAACCTGAAGCTGATGGCAACACTAACACTAGAGTTGTGGCCAAGGAATTCTTGAGCTTCTGGAATCTCTACTCACTCATCTGAACACATAGATACCTTCACTGGACACCACGTGTCCCAAGAATGCTACTAAACTGAGCCAACAATTCACACTTGGAGAACTTCGCACAAAGCTTCTCCTCCCTATATCCTTGTAATACCATCATCAAATGTCGAGTATGCTATCCCTGGCTACGAGAGTACGACAGGATGCCATCAATAAATACAATAACAAAGGAGTTATAACATGGCTGAATACACCGGTAATCAAATACATAGACGCTGTTGGGGCATTGGTCAGCTCAAAAGACATCACAAGAACTCATAACATAACAGGAAACCCCACTTCACTCCACAACTAAACTACACGAGAGGTCCTTCAATACTCATAACTCGAATCCATATTCTAACTCAATACAGAAGTCAAATAATCAATGGTTGTTGCCACATCTCCCGCCAATTCATTTTGGTCACAATCAACAACCTGAATACATCTAACTATCCGATCACACTCACCATGTAGTCATCTAGCACCAAAGTTCCATCAATAAGGACACAAACAGACATATAAGTCCCCCAACACATGTGCTCACCCAA
>ML380675.1:9796-42688 GCA_005239525.1 Nicotiana knightiana | reverse complement strand
ATTACTTAAGTAAGAAGTTCACAAACTACGAGGCCAAGTATTCTCAGTTAGAAAGGACTTGTTTCGCTCTAACTTGGGTTGCTCAGAAGCTCAGACATTATCTGCTGGCTTATACCACCTACCTCTTCACGAGGCTGGATCCTTTGAATTACATATTCCAAAAGTCAATGCCCACCGGGATATTAGCAAAATGGAAAGTCTTGCTCACAGAATTTGATATTATCTATGTCACTCGCACAGCTATGAAAGCTCAAGCATTGGCCGATTATCTAGCTAAAAATTCGGTCGATGATGAATACCAGCCCTTGAGAACTTATTTTCCGGATGAAGAAATCAATTGCATCGAAGTAATCTCGGAAGGCGCTGACACCTGGAAAATGTTCTTCGACGGGGCAGCCAATGCGAAAGGTATCGGGATAGGGGAAATCTTGATTTCACCCATAGGACAAAACTACCCTGCCACAGCCCGCCCCCGTTTCTTTTGCACAAACAATACTGCTGAATATGAAGCTTGTATAATGGGAATGAACATGGCCATTGACATAGATGTAGAAGAGTTGTTGATCATGGGGGACTCCGATTTGATCATCAAGCAGGCTCAGGGAGAGTGGGAAACTCGAGATGTTAAACTCCTTCCCTACAGACAGCATGTGGAGAATCTCAGTAAGCGATTCAAAGTCGTCGAGTTCAGATATATTCCTTCGTGCCACAATGAGTTAGCCGATGCGCTGGCCACCCTAGCCGCAATGCTGCCCTATCCAGGTAATGTTCGCATAGACCCATTGGAGATCCAAATCAAGGAAAGACATGGTTACTGCAACACGGTCGAAGTAGAGTCCGATGTCCAACCATGGTATCATGATATTAAGAGACTTTTGAAGACAAAAGAATATCCCGAGCAGGCCAACGGAGGCCAAAAGAGAACCATCCGAAGTCTCGCCAGCAGTTTCTTCCTAAGTGGGGAAGTACTGTTTAAAAGGACTCCCGATTTAAATCTGTTAAGATGTATAGACGCCAAAGAAGCCGAAAAGATCATGGGTGAGGTCCATTCAGGAGTATGCGGTCCCCATATGAATGGGTACGCCCTCGCAAAGAAAATCTTGTGAGCTGGATATTATTGGATGACCATGGAAAAAGATTGTTTCGGTTTCGTCCGAAAGTGCCATAAGTGTCAAATACATGGAGACCTGATCCATGCGCCACCCTCATAACTGCACCCTATGTCGGCACACTGGCCATTTGTTGCTTGGGGAATGGATGTCATTGGGCCAATCGAGCCAAGGGCCTCAAACGGGCATAGATTCATTTTGGTCGCTATCGTCTATTTCACGAAATGGGTCGAGGACGTCACGTTCAAAGCTGTCACTAAGAAGGTGGTTGTGGATTTCGTGCACACTAATATCATCTGTCGTTTTGGTATCCCAAAAACTATCATTACCGACAACGCCGCAAATCTAAACAATAACTTGATGAGGGAGGTATGTGAACAGTTCCAGATAACACACCGCAACTCGATCCCTTACCGGCCCAAAGCAAATGGCGCCGTTGAAGAAGCAAATCAAGAAAATTCTCCGGAAAATGATTCAAACATCCGGACAATGGCATGAAAATTTGCCTTTTGCATTGTTGGGATATTGCACGACCGTGCGTACATCGGTAGGAGCTACCCCTTACCTATTGATTTATGGCTCTGAAGCCGTAATACCCGCTGAAGTCGAAATTCCTTCCCTTCGGGTTATTGTCAAAGCATAAATTAAAGACAATGAGTAGGTCAAGACCCGACTGGAGCAATTAACGGTGATTGATGAGAAAAGAATGGCCGCAGTGTGCCACGGACAATTATACCAGCAAAGAATGGCCCGCGCTTACAACAAGAAAGTGCGACCTAGGAACTTCGAGGTAGGGCAACTCATTTTAAGACGTATCCTTCCACACCACGAAGAAGCGAAAGGAAAATTCGCCCCAAATTGGAAAGGTCCATACATCATGAGGAAATTGCTACCAAAAGGAGCGTTATACCTGGGGGGACATCAAAGGAAATGACCCCGAAACGTCTGTCAATGCAGATGCCGTCAAAAGGTACTATGTTTGATCCTCTATATATTTGCAAGTGTTCTCTGGTTGGGATGACGAAGGCTTTCATTCTCGCTACCCCAAACAACATTAACCCTTTTGCAAACCCTTTGAGCCGATTACTCTTCTTTGATTACCCTTTTTGGAACTCGAAGTTTGTTTATTGAAAAAAATAAAAATTAAAAATTAAAAAATAAAATAAATAAATAAATAAATAATGATAATAATAATAATAATTATAAATAAATAAATAAATCAGAAACAAAAACAACAACAAAAGTTTCCTTAACTACGTTCTACTTGATTCCGAAAGGATACGTAAGCAGCCTCTCCCTGGGGTTCAGTCACACCAAAATAAAATTCCACATTTCCCCAAGAGTTTAAGCTGGGGCAAATGTTATGTTCAGCGATGTTTTTGCATAAAAGGTTCCAAAGTTGTAATTCAATACAAATTCTTTTCACCAAAAACCCTGTTCAAGTCCTTCCGATCAATCGGCAAAGATGTCCAAAATTGGAGGATACAGTTGTTCGAAGCAGATACAAGCAATGAGAGAAATTAAAATGAGAGAGTCTTATCTGTGAAAACCCACACGGGCACTGTAAGGCGATGGTGAGTATTGAAATTGAAAATGAGAGAGTCTTGTTAGTGAAAACTCACAAAGAGCACTACAAGGCGACGATAGGAAGAGAAATGAGAGAGGTTAGTCGGTGAAAACACGCAAAGGGCGCCACTAATCGAAAAGGACAATGGATCACTGATATGAACACAGTCAGGGGAAAGGTTTCTCAATATCGAGGTGATTGTTATGATGAATTTCTTAGACTCAGACGGTTTACACGGATGAGGCATCCAGTCCAAAGGGCATGTCATGTTCATTGAAGCCCGCATGCACTCCAAATAAGTCTTTCTTTTCTTTCCCCGAAAAGGACACCTCTTGTTAAAATTCANGGTCTAACTCTGTCCCGAAACTAAGGCAAAGAAAAGATAGCAAGACTGATTTACAGAGCTCTCATTTGACGCGGGTCAATATGCCAAGGGCACCCAGCCTCGACGGGGACATAGAGTCGATCCCGACGGGCCACAATGGCTGATGATTCAAACTCAAATCCTTGAAAGGAGAAATTCAAATTGAAGTGCCTATAAGGGCAAATGAAGTTGAAAGGAGGAACCCCGCGTGGCTAACCATCTTGGCAAGGTTTGAAAAGCTGAAGTATTCCCGGTGGCGTAAAGTTACAATTGGAAGAAAAGTCAGAAGTGAAAAGCCAATAAAGGCGAAATAAAGTTGGAAGGTTAAGTCCCACACGACCAACCATCGCAGCAGGATTTGAGGGGCCAAAACTCCCCCCTGATACTCTGGAAATCCAAAAGAAAAGCAAGTGAAAAGCCTACAAAGGCAAAAAGAAAATAAAATGTTGGGTCCCCCGTGACCGATCTCCATGGTAAAATATAGGAAGCCAAGGTCCTCGGGATTAGAGATGAAACCCAATCCCCATCAAGAAAACAAGCAAGCAAGTGGTTGAGATCTCCATCAAAAGAACTGAGACCAAGCAGTTGAAAATCAAGGTCGCGAAACCAACCACCGTTTCAAACTAACAAATCGTTCTTTATTTGAAAATAGGAAACAAGTGCAAAAGCAACCATGTAGAAAGCAGGTGCAATCAAAAGGAATTGCGCAAGGGCTGGAAGGAGCTCTGCAGCATTGACTCAAAGAAAGGGAAGTTTTCTCCAAAAATCTTTTCCCGCATACATATAAAAAAGAGAAGAAATGAAGTTGAATGTGATGCAACCCTAAAGTATCATAGGTCCCTCAACCCCTAGCCAAACATTTTCCAACCAAGGACATCCCAGTCCTCAGTTGATGCCAACGTAGGGTCCCACACCCAAGCAGACAACAGCATAACATGTTGATCATCTTCAGACACTAGCGTAACCCCAGTGATCTCTTTTCCCCAGGCAACAACATAACTTGTTGACCTCCCAGACACCGGCATAACCCGGTGATCTTCTGGACAATAGCATAATCTGTTGATCATCTTCAGACACTGGCATAACCCAGTGATCTCTATTTCAGGCAACAGCATAACTTGTTGACCTTTCCAGACCCTAGCATAACCTGGCATTCTTCCTGAATACAGCATAACCTGTTGATCATCTTCAGACACTAGCATAACCCACTGATCTCTATTTCAGGCAACAGCATAACCTGGCGATCTCCCTTACAGCAGCATAACCTGTTGATCATCTTCAGACACCGGCGTAACCCCAGTGATCTCTTTTCCCCAGGCAACAGCATAACCTGTTGATCATCTTCAGACACCGGCGTAACCCCAGTGATCTCTTTTCCCCAGGCAACAGCATAACCTGTTGACCTCCCCAGACACCAGCATAACCTGACGATCTCCCTGAAAACAGCATAACCTGTTGATCATCTTCAGACACTGGCATAACCTAGTGATCTCTATTTTCAGGCAACAGCATAACCTGTTAACCTTTCCAGACACCAGCATAACATGGCGATCTCCCTGACAACAGCATAACCTGTTGATCATCTTCAGACACTGGAATAACCCAGTGATCTCTATTTTCAGGCAACAACATAACCTGTTGACCTTTCCAGACACCAGCATAACCTGGTGATCGTTTCTTCTCCAGACACTGGCATAACCCCAGTGCTCTCTTTTCCCCAGACACCGGTATAACCTGGTGATCTTCCTGACAACAGCATAACACTTTGATCGCCTCCATACAGTGGCATAACCCAGTGATTTCTTTTGTGACAACAACATAACCTGTTGACCTTTCCAGACACCAGCATAACCTGGTGATCTCTTCTTGACGACAATACGAGCTGCCGATCTTTTCCAACATAGGGTCCCCAATCCCTAGTTGATTTCACCTTTCAGGCATAGGGTATCCACCCGCCTAGTTGGCATTCACTCTGGGTACACAGTTCCCGACCTTTTATTGCTTTCAATAATAAAATAGCATAGATTTTATTACAATAACTCACGAAATTTTCCTAGTGAAAACTGGGGCAGAAAATTTCGTTCGTTTGTTTGATTTCGTGCAGATTACGTTTCTAGAACATTGGAACTCAAGATGACCAAAACAAGAAGTTTCGATCCAAAATAACAAAACAAAAATAAGAAAGAGAAGATTGAATCCAAAAGTGCACAAACGGGGAGGATGTGGACTATTTAGGACGAGATTGAAGTCATCTGTCTAGTATATCCCGTTTTGATCCGAGGAACGACAAGACAAAACTAGCACCTGCGACTAACAAGCGTCAGGATCCAGGTCAGAGTTAGCAAAAGATCAAGACTCAAGACCCAGTCCTAGATAGGAATCTTGTAATTTAGCAGCTAATACGTTTTAGTTAGTCCTTTATTTTGTACTTGGGTGTAATAAGGAGATCAGCGGCAGTAACAGCAGCAACCACAGTGAAACCACAGTTACTCGGTAGTCCCAGCTACCAAAACTTCCAGAACTACATTGACCTGATTCCTTTATAGCCAAGGATATGTAGGCAACCTTGAAGCAGGGTTCGGTCAAACTTTTCAAAAACGCTTCACAATGGAACATACAAATAGGTAAAAGTCATTTATTGTTGCTCACTTTGTCTTTGCCCGAAAACTCTCGTGTTTCCGAGCAAAGAGGGGCAGCTGTGAGCATGTGATTTTTACTCGCCATATCGTCCTATAAAAATCTCAATAAATCAATTGATTTTATGTATTTTTGTTGATTTTCAGTGATTAATTGTGAAGGATTTGTATTTTTTGGCATATCCATAATTCATCTTTTTAAATTTGTTCAAAATTGCATCACTATTATCAAAGAGTTATAAAGTTATAATTAACTAAATAACAAACGAGTGATGGTTATTTAATGTAATGTAGTTTTAATAACTAATTACTAAAATTAATCATTTTTATTCAATAAATTATAGATTAATTAGGAATATAAAATTATTCATTTTATTCTTGATTAATTTGTAAATAGATGAAAAGTAAGGTCTAAATTAATTACTACATTTTTGGATTAAATTAGATTTTAACTTAATTAGATTAATTAATTTAATTATTCAAGAAAGTCAAAATCGGACCTGGGCCAAGAAATACCCAGGCCCAATCCCTATACACTCAACCTACCCATCCCAATAAATCCCTCAACCCGGCCTGACCCCCACTTAGTCCAAACGACACCGTTTAAGAGGTGTCAATCTTAGTCGTTGATCTTTCCAGATCCAACGGCTGAGAACTATCCAATCTCTAATTATATATATGTCCAAACTAAACCCCACCCCCCTTATTTCACCAAAGCCTCACACCCCCTCCCCCTTGTCCGTCTCTCTCACATATCTCTAAACACCAACCCTAGCCGCCACCCTCCGCCTGCCGAAAATCGCCTCTGGTGGCGGAACTTCACCCAATCCAGACCCAAATTCCTACCAGACAATCACCATCATCCCCTCTATCACCTCCCGTTGCTAGTTTCCCTAAAAAACCAATCAATATGCGTCAATTTCAGATCTAAGAATCTGAATACCCTAAAATTACTCTACAGCGGACTTAGAGACACTCAATGGCTCAGACCTTCATGGGTCGATTGCTCTTGACTAGGACAATCGATTCATGAGGGTTTGATTCATTTTCAAACCCTACTGGGATCCGTCCAAGGTCCGACAACTTCCTTTTCCCGGCCAAACCCATCAAAGGGTATTTTCCCCACCTTTTTCCTTTTCTTCTGTTTGTGTATTCTTTTGTGGTTATTTGTTATCTCATTTTACTGAAATTATGAATAGGGTTGTATAATCACCCCTGTCTTAGGTTGTTTTTCTTGTTCTATTACTATCCATGTTTGTTTAGTCATGTTTCTTTGTTGATTAATCTAGGTTCTTTTAGCAATCATGTATTTGTTCTTGTCTAGTGTGTTTGAATCCACACAAAAGTTTAATTGTGTTTTCATTATGAGAGTCTTGATGAATCAATTTGGGAATTCTTGTGGTAAATGATTCTGGATTTTATTCTTTTTTAAGACCAAATCTCATGTCAATCATTTCTTTTAGTTTTTTTCAGTAATTTCATTTCTTTCTTTTTCTTTCTCTCCTTTTGTTTTCTTCGTCCATCCTTGCTCATTGTTTGACTGTTACTATCCTGCTTTAGATGGACTAAGAAGAATCTAAAATGACAATTCTGTTTAATATTGATTAGGACAGTGATACCCTATGTTGCGATTTGAATTAGATGATTGAACTGAAACTAAATAATAATTAGAACAGTGTTATCATGTTATTATGATTAGAACTGTGGTCGAGTTTACCTATCTAGATAATAATTTGGGATTGTTTGTGTGCTGATTAAACTGAAATTTGATCCCCGCCTTGCTTTCCTTTGATTGTTGATTCTGTTTAGTCTTAAGTGAATATCAATTTAGGATTCCTTCCTAATTATGTCATGCAGAAGAGCTATTAGCTCTTTTAGGATTATTACTAGTTAGTCTAAACCAGTGCAGGGCCATGAATTAACTTAGTTCAAATCCTAAACTCAAGGCTGCCCTAATCAGTGATAACCTCCTAAAATATACTTGTTTAACTAGGTTAACCTACTCTAAAAGTCTCTTGAAAAACTAACTAAGTCCTAAAATCTGCCTAAGGTAATTAATTTAGGACTAATTAACTAGAACAAATCATTTAACCTAGGCTTGATAATTAGTTAAGTTTCTGATTTTAGGTAAGTGAGTTTGACTTAATTAAACTAAATCAGTTAACTTAATTTAAGAAGTCAAACTTAATTGGTTTACTTTAATTAATTGATTTAAACATAAGTAAGTAGTATGAAACTAACTCTAGGCATTTAATCAATTAACCTTTAATTAATTAACTCAACCTTAGTAAAGAACAACTAGTTATCACCTAAAGGGCATAACTAGTGTCAGTTAACTATAGTTAAATGATAACCCAAGTAAGTAACCCTGGTTACCTAACGGTAAATAAAGGGGCTTCAAAGGGGTACATGAGGAAATATATATTAGGAAATCAGATTTTTAAGGGTAAGAGAGTCTTTTAATGGGTAGGATAGTTCTAGAATAGGAGCAGTTGTCCCAAAGATAAGGGTGACTGCTGCCCTATGTACTATTTTGGTACTATTTTTCAGTATTGGATAGGGAATATTCAAAAGAATATCCCACTCCCAAATATCCTATAAATAGACCCTCTTTTTAGAGATGGGAGGGATTTTTTTTTACACTTTTGAGCTGCTGGGATACAGAATCCTTCCCATTTCCAGAAATACTGTCTCCACTTAAAAGGTTTTGAAAAGAAGAGTACTATTAGAAAAAAAATCTGATTTCCTTTTGGAAAACAAGCTCATAAGTAGATGTCCTAGTTCAATTGCTATCATCTCTTTTTTCTGAATTTTGGGTTTCTGGAAGTTCTTCCTTCAAATATTCACACTCAAGATTTCTGGGTTTATTCTTGCTGGACTGTTTGGTTTTCTTTGGGTTTTCTGTTTGTTGTTGCTAATCTCTCTTCCTTCTTGCTGTTATTGATCCTACTTGACCTTTATTTGGTCAAGTCTCTTTGTTGTTTCTCTCTTAAAAGGTATATATTAACTCATCTTTTCTTAATGAAATTTCTTGAATTGGAATCTTCTTCTTCTTCTCCCTGCTTAAATTAGTTGTCATTGATGAATGAGGTTATCTCTCTTGCTTTATATATATGTGAATGTATAGATGTTTATTAGCATATTAATGAACCTGTTGAATGTGATAAATACTGTTTGTTTTGTTGTTATCTCTTTGCTGAAATGTTTTGTATATTTCAGGCCAAGTGTATATAAATATGGTAAATACTCATAGTTCTATATTAAAAATAAGGCTGCACTAAGGTGTAGAATCTGACCTTCTCTATAGCCAGGATCTCTCGATAAGTGTGCAGAAAATATGCTTTTCAATTGAGTCTCTTTGGTCAATAAAGAGATTCAACAAGCAAATCTCTAGAGAGGTTAGTATTAGCACTAGGGTAGATGAATTTGACCTGATAATGGTCAAATTCACCCCATGATAGTGCACAAAAATAGTATAAATGGCTTGAAATTCATCCTTTAAAGGGTATACAACCTTGTAGTTAAGAAAGGCTGTAGAGTAAAGAATCTGAACCCTTTTATGGTCTGATTCATTCTCTAAAAAAGCCAAGAATAGTCAAAGTCTCCAAATGAATACTGGTTGAAGTACTGGTATGGTTGTTAAAAAATGACAAACAAGATTGCATCTGTGAGTTTGAATCAGACTCTCCCTTATAGTCAGATTCAATCTAAGAAAAATGCATAAACATGTTGCCTTTCCTTCTGCTGAATTTGTAATTACTTGTTAAAAATATGATTGTTCATCTATGTGTGATTATAACAGTAGAATTATCTCTCAAAGGCTTCTGTGATTAATTCCATATCCATGAAGTCATAATAGAGTCATTGATAGCATTAAAGGGTAGTGAATCTGACCCTTAATGGTCAAATTCACCCCATAAGATGTTTATATATGTTGGTTTGGACGACTTAGATCTTATGTCACTATGGGAGCAGCATGTAAAGGGTTGAATCTGATCTCTGTAATGATTAGATTCAGTCTCTTACAGTGCACATGAGTTCTATATGGTCCAGTTGGGACTAAAAGCTGAAGAATACAGATCCTAAAGCGTGAAAGTCGATGGCTTGCACAGGAGCAACAACTAACCTTGTTCCTTTTATTTTCTTCTTATTATTAGAACTTATGTATTTAATTTAAGAATAATGTAATAGCGTAATTACAACCTTTTGTATATACTTTAGTTGTAATAAGGACTGGACTATATTAAAGGTTGTGAATCAGTTGTATTCCCAGTAATGTCTATCATGATAGTTAGGGAAACTAGAATTTCAGGCCCATTGATGGTGTAAAATAATTTTATGTTGAATGGTGTGAGGAGTATCAACTCTTTTCTTAAAAAATATATCGGATAATCTCAATTTAAGAGGCTTCGTTAGTTTTACCTTTTTTGCAAAAGTCGTTCCTTCACGGAAACGAGGTTACAAGGTCTACATTGTATCCGTAAGTAGTATATAAGTACTCATGTATGGCATATAGGTCGAACGGCGAAGGAATCTGATGCATTGTATTTGCAACTCAAATCTGCCTCTTTTATTACAATGCAAATGATAAACGTGTTAAAATATCTGCTCCTGGTTATTCAGACTGCTCAAATTCGAATCCTATCAAAACTAGCCACAATTAGGATTGGCCAAAGAGTTGAAACAAATTGGGCTAAAATATGGCCATAGCCCAAAAATCTTGTCCTTTAGGCTAGAAAATTTGATCTAGACAGAAAAAATACTTCTTTTAGTTTGATATTCAATAGGAAGTACCAAAATTACCATAAATCTACACTCGGGAGTGGAAACTCGTGCCCCCGGCCCTCAAACCCTAAACAACTAATAAACACGCACATAGCAACCACGGGTGCATTTCATGTGACGTGTTTTTCATGTGCTCAAAAAGAACAAGTGTACGCCATCGTAACTTGTCCAAGATAAATCCATAACGTCCTAATCTATCTTAAAACTAAAGTACTCCTTCAAATAGAAAACATAAAGAATAATCAAACATTGCCTCAAATAGGCACTATAAAACTGTCATGACCATAGTCTTGACTACATAATCTACACTCGGGTGCGACAACTCATGTCCCCGTCTTCAACTTCAAATTACAATAAAAATCACATGTTGTAATTGCGGGTGCATTTCATGCGGCGCAATTATGATGTGTCCAAGAACAAACAAGTGTACGCCATTGTAACTTGTTTCAAGATAAATCCATAAATATTAAAAGCGGCTAAAAAGTGAAAAAGGCTAAAAAGCACAATAGGTTTAAAATATTTAAATAATTAGATAATTAGGCCAAATATTAATAGTTAAGTGACCGTGCTAGAACCACGGAACTCGGGAATGCCTAACACTTTCTCCCGGGTTAACAGAATTCCTTACTCGGATTTCTGGTCGTGGACAAATTAAAACAGAGTCAAAATTTTCTCTGTTTGGGATTTTCAAAATAACATGGTGTCCCGGAGAATCTTCAAAAATCCGGGTGGTGACTCTGAAATAAATAATAAGTCCCAAAATCAAATAATGTCACTTTAATTGGAATAACTTTCTTATTACCCTTCATTAACCCGGGGGTAGTGGAAAAAGGAGGTGTGACACCTTGCTGAAAACCTTGTGGGAAGAGAATAAGAACCCCTGAAAATGTATTTTCCCGATGAAGAGGTATCATTTGTAGGAGATGGCATTGCAAAAGCCTACAATGGTTAGAGAATGTTCTTTGACGGAGTGGCAAACTTCAAAGGAGTCGATATTAGAGCCGTCTTCGTATCAGAAACTGGTCAGCATTATCTGGTATCTATGAAACTCAGATTCCCTTGCACGAACAACATGGAGGAATACAAAGCTTGCATATTAGGACTCAAAATGGCTATTGACATGAGCATTCAGGAACTCCTGGTAATCGGCGATTCAGATATACTTGTGCACCAGGTACAAGGGGAATGGGCTACCAAGAATTCCAAGATATTGCCATATCTGCACCATGTGCAGGAATTGAAGAAAAGATTCACAAAGATAGAGTTTCAACATGTTCCCTGAATTTATAATTAGTTTGCCAATGCATTGGCCACTTTGTCATCAATGATACAACATCCAAACAAGAACTTCATTGATCCTATCCCAGTAAGGATCCATAATCAGCCGGCATATTGTGCTTATGTCGAATAGGAAACGGATGGAAGGCCTTGGTTCCACGACATCAAAGAGTATTTGGCGAAAGGAGAATAATCGGAGCATGCAACCATACTCAAAAGCGCACACTTCGGAGGTTGTACAACCATTTCTTCCACAGTGGAGGAACCCTATATAGAAGAATTGATCTGGGACTATTAAGGTGTGTCGACGCAAAGGAAGCTTCTAAGTTGCTTAAAGAGACACATGCTGGGACCTGCGGCCCGCATATGGATGGCTTTGTCTTGGCCAAGAAGATACTCAAGGCAGGTTACTTTTGGATGACCATGGAAACGGATTGCATCTGGTATGTTCAGAAGTGTTACCAATGTCAAGTGCATGCAGACATGATAAAAGTGCCACCAAACGAGCTTAATGCAACAAGTTCACCTTAGCCTTTTGTCGCTTGGGGAATGGATGTCATTGGTCTGATAGAGCCCACCGCCTCAAATGGGCATAGGTTTATTTTAGTGGCTATCGACTACTTCACCAAATGGGTTGAAGTCGCATCTTACAGGGTTGTGACTAAGAAGGTCATTGCGGATTTTGTTCACGACCAAATTTTCGGTCGGTTCGGGGTTCCAAAGTCCATCATCACTGACAACGGAGCCGTGGAAGCTTCCAACTAAAACATCAAGAAGATACTAAGGAAAATGGTAGAGAATCACAAACAATGGCACGAGAAGCTACCATTCGCCTTACTGGGATACCGTACCACTGTTTTCACATCAACTCGGGCAACTCCCTATCTGCTGGTTTATGGTACTGAGGCTGTCATTCCCACCGAAGTGGAAATTCCTTCCTTAAGAATCATACAAGAAGTTGAGCTCAGCGATGCATAATGGATAAGGAGTTGTTATGAGCATCTAGCCCTCATAGACGGAAAAAGGATGAACGCAGTATGTCATGGACAGCTTTATCAAAACAGAATGTCCAGAGCCTTCAACAAAAGCCGAGAAAGTTCACACCGGGGCAGCTGGTGTTGAAGAATATTTTCCCGCATCAAGATGAAGCCAAAGGCAAATTCTCTCCCAACTGGAGCGCTCATACTCGCAGAAATGGACGGAGAAATCTGGCCAAAGCCTATCAATTCAGATGCAGTCAAAAGATACTATGTGTAAACCATTTATTCTTCTTCACATGATGTAAATTGAACTATGCTCGACCTTATTCCCATTTAAGAAGGGATATGTAGGTAGCCATGTGGGTTCGGTCACAATTTAATAAAATTTCCATTTCCCCCCATAATTAGAAACTAGGGCAAAATTTTGAGGAGGACCCTCAAAATTCTGAAGCAAGTTCAGCCGATCGCAACATATAGAGCAGTCAGAAGTGTTATCCAGTTAACTGGGGCAGAATTTTGAGGAGGACTCTCAAAATTCTACGGCAGAAGCAGTCGCAATGTCTTTGATCGTGTCACAGTCACTGGTTCATCTAACCAATTTCCAAACTATATTTTACTATGTCTTCGACAATTATGCATGCATGCTTTTGAACATAAACTCTGCTTTAGCGAACTCTACCCCAATAATTTGAACAGGGTCTTTAGACAGAACAGAGAAAATCAAGCAAGCAGACGAAGGCACGAACCAACCTTCCCCTGCAAAACTCACGACTTTTCTTTGAACGCAGGAATAAGGAATATACACACCTTGGAATCACAGCCTTCGTAGAAATAAAAATACCAAACTCACTTCCATATAAGAAATACTCTGCTATCACTTATTATTCATTGCATAAGACTAAGCTCTGTCTCAATCTTGCACGAGGCTAAGCCCTGCCTCCCTACTTGCACAAGGCTAAGCTCTGCCTTCTATTTGCATGAGACTAAGCGATGTCTCAATCTTGTATGAGGCTAAGCACTGCCTCCATATCTGCATAAGCTAAGCCCTGCCTTCCCTCTGCATGGGACTAATCCATGTCCCGAACTTTGCATAAGACTAAGCTCTGTCTCAATCTTGCATGAGTTAAGCCCTGCCTCCATATCTGCATAAGGCTAAGCCCTGCCTTCCCTCTGCATGGGACTGAGCCTTGTCCAGAACTTTGCATGAGACTAATCTTTGTCTCCATCTTGCATGAGTCTAAGACCTACCTCCATATCTGCATAAGGCTAAGCTCTGCCTTCCCTCTGCATAGGACTAAGCTCTGTCCCAAAATTTGCATGAGACTAAGCTCTATCTCAGTGAGGCCAAGCCCTGCCTATCTATTTGCATGAGGATAAGCCCTGCCTCTCTGCTTGCATAAGGCTAAGAATTGCCTTCTCTTTGCATGGGACTAAGCCCTATCCCGAATCTTGCACAAAGCTAAGCACTTCCTTCTCTTTGCATGGGACTAAGCCCTATCCCGAATCTTTGCACGAGACTAAGCACTTTCTCTCTTGCATTGTCTCTCCTCTTCTCTTGGGCTAAGATTTGCCCTCAACTTCATACAAGACTAAGCCATGTCTTGTTTCTTCTAGCATCATGTCTTTGAACTTAATGGGCTGAAATACCGCCAACTTGTCCGAAGGCGTCATAGTCTGAAGGCACCATCCTCATAGCCGGAAGACACCATGCCATGGCCTGAGGATCTCTCAAACTTGCATATCATTATTCAAAGGCGTAATGGTTCGGAGGCACCATTTTCATGGCCAGAGAACACCATTTCATGGCCTAATAATCCCTTACCGCACAATTCATGGCCCAGGACATCATGGTCTAAGGACGTCATCCTCAACCGTCCAAAGACAATTATCATGGTCTGAAGGGAATTCACATCATGTTTAAATATACGCAAAATATATGCTTGTAGTGCATATTTCATTTGCAGGTAACCCGATTGAGCAACCATTATTCCAACAGGAGCAATCACGCTCCAGTTCCTTCACATTGCTTCAAACCTGACCACTCACCGCAATCATTCAAAACCTTGTGTTCGTTCTTGTGATAACTTCATCGGCATATTTCGTCGGTGAATCCAGAACTACACACAGCATGATTCCTGTAAAACCAGGGATTCGTAATTAGTACTACCTTCTTTAATTATATTGCCGGCTTGATTTCTGGGTTTTGATTATTTTAACTGACCTCTAATTGATTTACTACTTACCTTATTTAGCCTCAATACTGTCTACTGATTTACCCTGTAAAAGACTCTCCTTAATTTAAGTTTTACTTGCTCCCGTTAAGCCCTAATTGACTGATTAATTGATGTTGCATGCCTTATTTGTGTGCAATTGATTTCATTTGCCTTATTTGTTTGACCCTTCTAAGTTCTATATAATCCCCCCATTATGATTTTTGAAAACACATGAACACATATAGAGAAATACACACAAACTCTTACTCACACACTCTCACTCGTAGTTCTTTCTAGTACTTCTATTTGCTGCTTTGTCTAGCCGGCTGAAAGCCAAGGCAAGACTCTTGGATCCTATTCGCTTTCACTTTCCTGTTGCTATATGTTTCCACTTCTGTTATCATTCAATATGCTATGTAGCTAGACCTATGATTCATGTTTACTACTTTTAAATAGTATGCTTCAATTTCTGTTATCATGTTCTTTTCTATATGGTATGTAGTCAGTTTTATTTTGAATTCCAATATTCTTCTGTTTTGAAATCCGATTCCTAACCATCTTTTTCATTAACTACTATACCTTAGTTCTTACTATTTTATGTTGTCCCATGTGTTTTATAGTAATAGTTTATTTCAGACTTCGATGCTCCTGTTTGTTATGTAGTTCATGTCTATCTACTTCTCAATTAGCATGCCCCAATTCCTGTCATGTTCTATGTGCTGATAATTTACCTTAGCATGATCCTGATCAGTTCATGATTTCTGTACTTCTTTTAAGACTAATGTGCTTTAAATCCCTGTTACCTTTCTGTATGGTTGTCTGATTAGTCATTTTAACTTCAGCATGTTTCTCTCTACTAAATACATGTCTATATGATTCCACATAGTAATAGTTAATGAACTAAGTCAACTTCTGCAATGTGAAACCTTGTTTGACTCAATTGTGACCCTGTTTTGCCTATAATTCAAGTGGTCCTGCTCTTGTTGTGGCTATTGGTATCCATGTCTGAACCAATATGCTAAGATGTAATTCTGTTCTGTTTGTTATCTTGCAAAGTCCAAGATGTTTTTTCTAAAAACTATCTCCTACCTTTATATACTTTTTTCAACTCCTAATCTTAGATATCTAGGGTCCTTCCCCTCCAGTGCGAGCACTCTTAGGAATCCATGAGACTCCTCCGAACTCTGAGACATTGGGGATGGCCTTTCCAAACTTGTTTACAAAAATCTATTTCTTTGAAAGGGTTCTAGTGTGAGAATTGCCTAGGGTCCCTGAGGCCCTTGGGAAATTTGACACACCAGAAGTCATTTGGTGTATTATGGACTATTGGCCTCAAGACATACCTCAGACTTGCTTGAAGGTTTGGCTTCCAAGATTGACATTGGCCTGCTAAGGCTCCCTATGGTATAGTGATTTTCATTATGTAATTCTTCTTTATTGGCCTGTAATAATAATCTTTATAAAACAGATATGGGATTATTAGTAAAATTTGGGAGGGACTTTATATGTTATATTATTGTTGGGTTCGGGTAGAAATCATGACTATAGGTTATTGTGATGATGATTTATATGCATTAGAAATTATGCCTATAGGACTTATCTCATTTTTTGAAATCCTGAATTTTCACATTTTGCATCTTAGAAATCCTTCTTCTAGGTCGTTATCAATTCTGCCTCAAGTACCATATTTTCAAAACCCCTATGTGTGCATTAGAAATCATGTTCCTAGGTTCTTTTACTGAACTCGTTTGGCAATTAATTGACACCTTTATTCTCCTAGATATCATGCCTATAAGAAATATAGTCTTGACACTTAGACATCACGCATATAGGAAATAAGTGTAAAAACAGCTTCAACACTTAGATATCATGCCTATAGAGAAAAAATGTACGAAATCAGTTTCTATGTTTGGATGCCATAATGCTTGTGATCAGTTTCAGCACATAGGAAACATGCCTATAGGACCTAAAAGACGAAATCTGCCTATTTAAATTAATCATTGTTTAGTCTGATTAATGTTTAGATACCATGTCTATAGGATTCTGCCCGGTTATCACCTAGGCAAACATGTAAGATAATCAAAGTTCTGAAGTTTGAAAATTGTGATTTCTTGCTTGAAACATGCTCAGATTCTGTATCAACAAATCAGTAGGCAAATTTATAGGTATTCGCTACCTTGCTTAATAAAACTGCTATATATTCTATTTATGCTCATTTAGATATCCTGCCTATAGGACTTCTAAATCATTTTTAAAACTGCTTGTTTGAATAAGCGTGCAATTGTGTGTTTATTTGTGGAGGTAACTATGAGCCCTTTAATTGTTCCTTATGTGACAGTCCTATATGATTTTGTTTGTTGCTTAGTTTTCTCCCTTTAAACAACATAGGAGAGCCTAGAACCACCTTAAAATAGAGGTCCTAAACACCTTCAGGGCCATAGGTAAGGGACGGGTAGCGCACGCATATGATACATACCAGATACTATTAGAACGCTTAGATGATAATGAAAAGGGGAAGGGTAATTGGGTAGTAAAGGAGATGATGACATGTGCGCTAATTCTACGCGTAACACTTCTGTTTGAGGAAGGTTACCGAGTATTTCATGGAAGTGATCCTATAGGCTAATAAACCTAGGATCCCCCACCCCCCCTTTAATTTCCATTTTAAATGATTTCTATTTGTTTAAATGGCTTTATTTATCTTTAAAGACTAATTCGCTTAGATTAAGTTAGGCCGGGACCCACCGTTGTGGACCTCGAGGGGTTCCTCAAGGCAATTTCGAGCCCTTACCCAATCTCTGGTAAAGTAAACCGGTTTATGAGTTATTTGTTTTAGGTTCCCTAACGCACCTTAATCCGTTAGGTGGCGACTCTTCAAATTCCATACCCCATCCCAAAAGGAAATGAGTTGTCCCAAAATGTCGAAACCCGATTTCGCGAGAAAAAGGGGGCCCGACACCACCCATTTCAAACGAAGAATCGCAGAGGATATGGTTGGATGTTGTCGGTGGTCCTAAAAAGGGGAAAGCATACGGCCTTCTAGAGAGATCATTTCGGCGCTACAGGGCTGGATTGCAAGGTATAGGGACTTCCGCCTAAGGTAAGGCGATTGATAGGTCGACTATCTCGTCTATGGAAAAGAAGATTGCAAAGTTGACAGCAGAGCTTGAAAAGACAAAGGCTAGAGAAAAAAAGAGAAATAAATAATTTGATATCCTTCAAGTTCTGACAAAAGAGGGACGAACAATTTAATCTTCTTCAAGGTCAGCTGGCCAATCTTCTTGCTAGTGGTGCTTTCCCCATTCCCCGATCTCGTGATCCTTCCCCATATGCTAGGCCTTCTCGTCGTGATCCTTCGAACCATGTAGACGATGAAGGTTCTAGTAGTGAAGATGAAGATGATGCAATATAAAATATTCATTGAATGGTGTGTATTGCTAAACAAAGTCTTGAACTTGTGAATATTTAGTTGGGAATAGTTTTGAATGATGATTGTATTGTTGATATTATTTTTGTTATTGAACATTTGTATAGTTGTTGTTGTGGTTGGCGTTGTTGTTGTTATTAGCGTTGTTGTTGGTTAATTGTTGTTGTTGTTGGTTAATTGTTGTTGTTGTTGTTGTTGTTGGGTTTTCAAATTATAGTTGAATGGCAGCAATGTAATGTTGTCATTATAGGATGTATATTGGTTTAAATTGGCAGGTGGTGTAGCTTAAAAGTAGGCATATTCTGCCCAGTTTTTACCCAGAAAACCGACCCAAGTCGGTCGGAAATATCAAAAAAAATTCCCCAGAATTTCAAAAAAATTTCCGACCGAATTCGGCCGGAAATTTCAAATGAAATCTCCAGATTCTTGAAATATCCGACCGCAATCGGTCGAAAATTTTGAATTTAAAATTTTTTTTTTTTTTTGTATACCGACCGATTTCGGTCGGTTTTTTACAATTTACAAATAATTATATAATTATTATATATTTAAAATTTCAACACAGATTTATTCGCTGCGCGTTTGAATATAAGTGATACAAGTTACTAAACTCTAAATTATAATGGTTTATGAAAATTCTTCTAATTTCTAACGTGTTGTGCGAGCCTTAGAGGCTAATTATATTGAACTGAGTGTTATGTGGTTCTTCATGATTAGTTGCCTCTAAAGTATGGAAAATATTTAATTTGTCTGCCTTCATAGTCTATATTTTGCAATCGGACCTTATATATATATATATATATATATATATATAAAGACTCTTACCCAGATTTTATCTACTTTGTAACTAGGTTTATAAAAATCTAAGCATGTATTTATAAAGTTAATCTGTGATTTATCTACATAATGTCTGTATATATTGTGAGCTTCGTCCATTTGTATAGCAGCAACTGGCTTATCTAAGGTTTTGATTAAGTTTGGTGGAACTATTTTCTTAGTTATTATACATCTTGTACATCCGGAATCTACTAAAGCTAACGTTTCTATTTCGTAATCCTCTATTTTGATTCTTGCTAATATTTTTATTGTACTTAATTTTTTATCCTCGTTACATATGAGTGTATCATAATTTTCTATACTCATTAGTTCTTCATCGTGTACAAATTCTGCTACATTTTCTTTGTTATCTTCTAAGTTTTGTTTTTCTTTTCCATTTTTGTATTCTTTTTTCTAATTCATTTATTCTGGTTTCTAATGTCATTACTCTTAAATTGTTGAGGTTTAAAGAACCAAGAGCTCTCTTCAATGTAGCTACTGCAGCTTCCTCGGCTGGAGGAATGAATACACAATAGCCGAGATGTGGGTACAACCATTTCCCAATGTTTGCATCAATCTCAGTGGCATAAAAATCATTTCATTGCTCGATTTCAGCATATTCGATCAGCGAAGAGACAAAGAGAGGATTGTCGGGCTTCAGTTTAGTTACATAGCGTGCAATAGTATTTCTCTCGAAAACAAGTCCATCAGGTGTTTCAAGCACAGGAACCTTTCCAATTGGATTCATGTTGATAAACTCAGGTGTCTTGTTTGATACACCTATCTCAAAATTCTTTGCAAGTTCAACCTGTACACCTGTGACTCAGCAGCAATGAGTGCCTTTATGGCATTTTTGTTGGTACTGTGGCAGTATTTCAAAGTCCTTTGGACAAATGACACACTTTGTTCATGCGTCCTTCAAAGAACAAAAGGTGGCAATTGTTCGGCATGTGCTGGCAAGATATGCAAGATTGTTACATATATTTTTGACAAATGGCAAAGCTTTTTGCCTATAAAAAGCTTCTTCTCTTCAGCCAATTTTAGAAGCATTAATATTTTTCCTTCATTTCCTTCTAGCCTCTCTTCTTTCATTGTTGTCCAATATTAATTGTTAGTTGTTTTCTTTCTCATTTACTCTTCCTACTAGCTATCTGGGTTTGTAATTTAAATATTTTGCTGATTCCTGTATCATCCGTAATAGAGTAGGCCTGTTTAATCCTAGAGAGATATTTCACACTGCTTAAATAGTTTCTTAGGACAGTGCCTAGTACGACTCAAGTCAATCCGTGTATCCTCTTACAAATAATTATTGCAGTGTTATTATTGAAATTCTTGCTATAAATTCCCCACAATCTAAGAAACTATGGCAAACAACACTGATGCTGAAAATACTACTGATACTACCAATATTGGCGCTACCTCCGCTGCCCCAGTTCCAGTTGCACTATCATATGCCAGGCCATTTCCAGATGTGTCGAATATCGAAATTTTCGCCAATGAAAATTTCAAGTGTTTGCAAGAACGCATTTTCTCACTGCTTGATGTTCATGGTGTTGCACATGCAGTGCTGCATCCACAACCTAGTCCAGACACTAATAATAAAATAGTGGAATCATGGCAATATGTTAACAAGGTATGCCGTCATACTATATTATAAACTATTTCAAATGAACTGTTTGACGTGTATTGCAGTTACAAGGAAGCAAAAGCTATCTGGGAAGCCTTAATTAAAAAATTCACTCCTGAAGATGCTACAAAACAAAAAATTGTAGTAGGAAAATTTTATCAATCGCAGATGAGATATGATAAAGAAATGAACGTACAAATCAACGAATATCAAAAATTGCTGGAAGACTTGAAGGCCGAGGGGATGTCACTACCAGAAAAGTTTGCTGCTGGAGTACTGATTGAGAAGCTGCCTGACTCATGGAATGACTACAAAAACAACCTAAAGAACAAAGAGAAAAATTTCACCATTGAGGAAATTGTGACCCACATCCTAATTGAAGATTCCAACAGAAAAGAATCTGGCAAAGCTAGGATGACAGCTCTTAAAGCAAACTTAGTACAAAGCAACAACAACAACCGCAAAAGGTACAAGAATAAGTCTCAAGGTTGCAAGCCTAATGTCATGACCCAAAAATCCCTAAGGTCGTGATGGCACCGGACACCATTGTCAGGCAAGCCAATCATTTAAATAGTCTAAATAAATTCATGTTTTAACAATTATGAAAATCATTTACTTTCACTTTATTACATAATAACTAAATAAAACCCGTCAAGTAAATGCAATGGTGTTAGTATTCCATTTTAGCAATTATATCCCAAACACACCCCACAATTATATCCCAAACACACCCCAGAACCCGGTGTCACGAGTACATGAGCAATTTCTAAGAAATTATACAATCGTTACAAAGCTTGTCCGAAATACAAATTGGACAAAGAATTTAAAATGAAAATAAATACAGTATGAGGGAGACTTCTCAGCTGCGGATCGCTTCGGATGGTGCAGCTCGCCTAAGTCTCCAAACCAGCCATGTCACTATGAAAGTACCTGTGCAATAAAAATGCACAGCACGTGTAACATGAGTATAAATATAACGTATACACACTAAGTCGCCCGTCTAACCTCAGAGAGGTAGTGACGAGAGGTCAAATTAGATACTCACTAAGGTCCAGCAAATTAAATTAACAACATATGATGAACACGGTAGGCATGTAAAGGTAGTAAAGCAACAATATATATAAGGCACTGAAATCCAAGTAAATACTGGAAATAAATAAACAGTTACCACTTCCTCATTTTCCCCCAAATATTTTAAATAAACAATTTCCTCTTTGTTTTCCCCCAAATATCTTGTCACTTTTAAAAATCCATGAAAAACATTTAACAATTTAACATGCGCATGCGGGATAAGGACAACCGGCCTGAGCCGTCATAATAATCAACTCTGTGCACTGCCGAGAATCGAACGGCCCATACCATAAGTGCACCTCTCAATATAATAATCATCTATGTGCACTGCCGAGGATCGAACGGCCCGTACCGTAAGTGCACCTCTCAATATAATAATCATCTATGCACTGCCGAGGGTCGAACGGCCCGTACCATAAGTGCACCTCTCAATATAATAATCATCTTTGTGCACTGCTGAGGATCGAACGGCATGTACCATAAGTGCACCTCTCAATATAATAATCATGTCTATGCACTGCCGAGGGTCGAACGGCCCGTACCATAAGTGCATTTTAAATCCGCCGTAGCATACGGCCCGCTCCCATGAGAGTGGGGGAAATAACACTCCGCTCGCGGAATGTAAATTGCGAAGCGGTAACATGCAGTCATGCACAATCAACAGTCCACCCCGAATACGTCGGGAAAACAAGTACCTAAGTAAATGACAGATTTCACTTTTAAAAACCACAAAATAGTATTTAAATACCTTTTTCGAAATTCACTTGCCAAGTTTTTATAATGTTTGATAATACAACTATCCGGAAATACAATTGCCCGCGAAGAAAATCAATTCTCTTTTTAGATGATTTAGAAAAATAAACTCTAATCTTCCTTAGTCATTCAATTACAATTTTGATTATATTAGCAGTCTAATATCACAGACAAGCTAACAGGTACAACAGGTAAGGCATGCAAGTGGGTCCTAGGCTACCCGGACATGGCATAATAGCAGCTACGCACGGACTCCCGTCACCTCGTGCATACGTAGCCCCCGCAGATAGTAACACATACTTAATTAGTTCACCTAGGGGGATAATTCCCCCTCACAAAGTTAGAAAGGATACTTACCTTGCTCAGAAGTCCCATAACCGGCATCCAATCCCTTCCGACAACTCCCATGGATGCATAATTCCCCAAAAATACCACATAACGGGCAAAGCAATGAAAATTCATCCTAATACTCACAACAAATTCAAATTATATACTTTCCCAACCCCGCTCAGTGAAATGACCAAAATGCTCTCGGGCCCGCGTGCCTGGAATCAGAAATTTCTCGAAGGTATATTCTACCCATAGTTCCACTAGTTCAAATATACAATTTACTCTACATTTCATGCTCAAATTCGTGGCTAAAAATCTAAATTTCCATTTTCTAGGTTTCTTTAAGATTCCCCAATTTCCTACAAATTTCCATGTCTAATTCCATCCATATACTTGTATTTAACTTTAAAAACATGAAGGAGTTACTTACCTTGACAATGCATGAAGAAATCCTCTCTTTGAAGCCTCCCAAGATCGCTTAAGCCAAAGAAGAAATGAAGAAATGACCAATAATTCACGGTTTTAAAATATTTTGCCTAGCCTCGATTCCGCAACTGTGGTCCTACCTCCGCACATGCGCTCCCGCAGGTGCAACCAATCTCCCGCACCTGCGGCTTCCTCAACTCCAGCCCAAAATCGCACTTGCGCCCCATTGTCCGCACCTGTAGCCAAAGCCTCGCAGGTGCGGTCGCACCAGACACCAGCAACTTCAAATATTGATCTGTTAACCAGCCGGAATCCACCCGAGGCCCCTGGGACCCCGTCCAATTATACCAACCTGTTCCAAAATATAATGCGGACTTGTTCGAGGCCTCAAATCACATCAAACAACATCGAACCCACGAATCGCACCCAAATCCCAACTTTATGAACTTGAAATTCCAAACTTCCACATCTGATGTCGAAACCTATCAAATCACGTCCGATTGACCTCAAATTTTGCACACAAGTCATATTCGACATTATAGACGTGCTCCAACTTCCGGAATCGCATTCCGACCCTGATATCAAAATTTCCGCTCCCGGTCAGATTTTCTTCAAAACCTTCAAATTTCTATCTTTAGCCAAATGGCTTCAAAATGACCTACGGACACCCAAATTCACCTCTGATCGCGCTCCCAACTCCAGAATCACCATACAAAGCTATTCCCAGACTCGGAATCCCAAACGGACATCAATAACTCTGAAATGCACTTCAAGCCCAAATTTATGAAATTCTTCTAGAATGCTAACTTCCACAATATACGCTGAAACGCTCCCGGGTTATCCAAAACCCGATCCGGCCATACCCCCAAGTCCGAAATCATCATACGAACCTGCTGGAACCTTCAAATCCTGATTCGGAGGTTGTTTACTCAAAATTCTAAACTTAGTTTATTCTTCCAACTTAAGTCTTCTGAAATGAGAATATCAACTCTAAACTTTCTGAAATTCAATTTCGAACACACCTACAAGTCATAATCCCTGAAATGGAGCTGCTCATGACTTCAAACCGCTGAACGACACGCTAGAGCTCAAAACGACCGGTCGGGTCGTTACATTCTCCCCACTTAAACAGACGTTCGTCCTCGAACGTGCTAAAAACTGCTCTGGAGTTATCTGAAACCACTGTTTAACACCCCGAGCACCTGCCCGTGCTACTACAACCAAGATGAGTACATTAGCTTGATCAAATCTGAAGATTTCTTCTTTTATCCATATAATAAGCTTAGAATTCATTCAAACACCTGAATTTTCTCTACCAGGCCTAGTTCCAATATATAACCACCATGTCAACTACTACACGACATACCAGAACATGACTGCATACCCTTTCCGAATTAGCACCATGCACCGCATAATTCACCACCTGACCACAACGACGCTCCCTGAACCTTAATAGCCGAAATTCCATGAATCTGATGCTCCCAAAGAACCTCATGACATATGTATACATCCTGCTATAATGCTGGAGATACCGCCACAACGGAGGAGATGTGTAGAAATCCATATCCAACTGCAGATTTAACAAATCACTGAATACCTCATCTTGACTAGAATCATCACCTCATTATGAACCTGAATAATGGTATTTGTTCTTTAATATAAACTTCACATAACCTTATCGCATTGATCCCTGATCCAATAATCTTGTCTCACCCAGTATGAACTGCTCAGACAATAAATCACCCCAAACATGACCAACAGCCTCACATGATACCACATCGCGCCAATAGGCCATAACTCGAACATGATAGGTAAGAAATGACTCAGAAAGGGACTATTCAACTCACACAACCAATATGAACTTTTCTAAGAAAATAGGAAGTAAAACATGAGAAAAATAAATATATATTAACCCTTCTCATCGTCACACTGTTGCGGCGTGAAACCCGATCCAAATAACATACCCGTGGCGGCCTGCCACCCGATCCCATCATAAAACTCACATAAGGAAATATACACGGAGCTGAATCGCTCACTATTACACATTACCTAATATCGGTCACAAGCACGCTAAGTGCATAATACCATCCTGGGGAGACTGATAAGTGCAAAAGATCAAGCACGACTGAGGTGCGATATATATATACACTCTGGATCTCAAGAGCTATCCTGCTCACATAACATCATCACTACGCGTAGATCTCAACTCATAAGAAATTATCAAGCTATTTCACAACTCACACGACACAATCATATTATAACATGAATTTGACAAGGACGGAACAACATTTGTTGTTCTAATACCTTTCCATGAAAAAGCGCTCTACTGAAATGAACATGCATGGCTCGTACGGATCCCATAATCATATTTAAATCCATCCACAAACATCGAGTCTACCTTGCTCGCACCAAACTAGGCTAATAGCCTCACCTGGGTCCATATTGACCCACTTTCTCTCATAATACGCGAGAATAACCATCATAGCCGAGACAAACATGCCAAAATCCACAACCAAATGAACTGAATGCCTTTCAGGCATAAATTCTCAAATAACCAATATTGCACTCCTTTATACTCAGTCCAAATCTTCAATCCATCAAGTGACTACCCGTCACATTTATACAATCTTTTCGCGGTCATGCTTCCACGACCTTCCACACAAGGAAACAAGTCTGCACGTCTATACCACCGACCACACTAATGCTGCAAAGCACATCAAGAACCCATGACCAGGGTACAAAGCCCCTTTCACCTAATATCGATCTCAGGTGACACTGAAGATAACACCATCTTACTCCGAACTTTCGAATCTCTTTTTCTTGCTCTTCCGAGCTCATGACTTCCTTATTAACACCGAACCCCAATCTCGATTCTTACTCCCAGTTACATACTGCTTACCGTACCTAACATGCCAATATGAGCGCAAGAATTCCATCATAACTTCTGAACCACCAATAGGGTGAACACTTCATCATATAGAAACCTTTTACTTAACTCAATTCAGGAGTACCATCTCAACACACGAGTGAATTCCCACAATCACCCAACATGCAAATCCTTAAGTAGTAGTCTATACCACCATAACCCTTTCGGGGTCTGCCTACACCTGACAGGCCATTGCACTCAAATTCTCCCACCTGAAATCCATTACCACGGCCGGCAAGTCCCGCACACACCGGCACAAACCACCTGCATAACTTAATCACATCGAAGGAACTGACCACTGCCGAAAATGTGCCATTTCAACCATGGCTAATCAATCTATCTTCTTTTAATCATCTTCAATTGCTTCAGGAATAATAGCAACTTCCTTCCACTCATAGCAGACTCAACCCTCGCTCATCCCGAGTGACCTTGATTCACGAGACTATGCTGCCTAAATCCCGCAACCCATCTCATTCCCTCCTGATAGTCATTCTACAATCCGGAGTTTATTTCTCTCACTCCTCCAATACTATCTTGCATGCTGAAACATATCATAGAACATTCCAACCATCCTTTTTTTTCTCAGAAATTACTCTGCAAAAGCTCGATTCTCGATCATACTGCTGCCTGAAACCCTTAACCGCCGCATTCTTAACTTTTGAATCCACCGGACCGCTATTGAGAGTCACCCACCTAACTGGTCCCGAATACAGTCAACTCCAAGGCTCTTCTAGCACATGAACACCTTTTTCCTTGAAGCACGTGACTGACTCACTACCCTGACAACTCCCCTATGCCTTAGCAAAATTCTGAATCTTCCAAAGCCTAACCCTGGCCCGATAGGGCCAACTTTTGCACACATTCATAAAATCCCACGGACATTACTCCTTTCCCCTAGCTGAAATAACTTGCCAACACGCCGACAATCTGCAACCCTATGAGAAGAAAACCCTACAACTCAACTGTAGATGGTGGGACTCCTCCACTTAGCCCTAAGATACTCCTTGCACCACTCTAGACCCTGCCGAGATCCTTTCTCCTTTGATAGCGCAATCTTGCTCAACCAATCCGTCCAATTCTTCCTAATTCTCTTGCTACCACTCCCTAAATACTCAGATTCGCTAGCATCATTCACATCCTCTGCCTCCTACCGAATAGCCACTAAAATCCCTCACAGAGACCTACCGACCATGCCACCGCTAACCTATTCACAGGAGGTAACCCGCCTATGGAAATCACTCGCGGAAACCTTCCAACGACATTGAAATGCACGCTCTCTGCGACTTCAATACCCCATCCTACGCCCTGCTTCATTTACCAACTTTACTAGTCCGTCCGATCCTCATGGACATCCATTAAATGCGCGACAATATCTTCAAATTCCAAGCTATGTTGTCGCTCCCCCACTTTGCAACTGCTCGGCTTCCGCTTCTTACACCTGGCGTCCTAGAAATGGAACCACCGCCTAGCCTCACTTCAGGATCATTCTCTGTAGCTCTCAAACCAGCAGATCACCACGACTTCAAGCTCTCCGAAGATCATCTTTCTCTAGCCGCCTTCATTATCAACATTTATCCGGTACTGAACCACCGCACCTCGCAGTCTCTGCCAACCGCCTTCTTCAATACTTCTTCTCAATACTCTAACCCCACGCAACCGAAGAAACCATAGCACCGACAAACTTAACACATTCCATTCGATCAATGACGATGACTTCACATCACAGGTGCATATCCCACCTCACTTGAAGACACCAAGTCTTACTACTTTATCAACCCCCAATCGGACCATTCATAACCCAAATATCTTTCCTCTACCGGAACTAAAATACCGAAATCTCGAAATCACAATATGAGAAGACCTCCCTTCAAACCATTCATGACCCCCAACCAATCGCAAGCATCCTATCATCATATCGACATCGCGCGATAACCAATCGCAAGCATCGTCACTACCTGAGCATAGCCTTAAGGCTCTCAGAAACACAGCTACTAAGCTGAAACAACATATTATTCTTTTGCAGGGCCATAACAACAGCCCAACCAATTACACATGGAAACATCTCGAATTAGATCTATAGCACCATATCAATTCCTCAAATTCCTGACTCATAACAAGCGTTTCGCGACGCGTAAGATTGAGTAGGAATAACTTAGGCACAAGCCTTTAAGGGAATCAAATCACACGATGAGGAATCAAGAAGGGAAGTACTCCTAACATCCCTGTAGCCTCTCGAAGATAAGAACAGACGTCTTCGTACTGATCCTCAAGACTCTACTAGACTTGCTCATGACTCGTGAGACCTAAGGGAACCTAGCGCTCTGATACCATGTTGTCACGACCCAAAAATCCCTAAGATCGTGATGGCGCCGAACACCATTGTCAGGCAAGCCAATCATTTAAATAGTCGAAATAAATTCATGTTTTAACATTTATGAAAATCATTTCCTTTCACTTAATTACATAATAACTAAATAAAATCCGTCAAGTAAATGCAATGGTGTAAGTATTCCATTTTAGCAATTATATCCCAAACACACCCCAGAACCCGGTGTCACGAGTACATGAGCAATTTCTAAGAAATTATACAATCGTTATAAAGCTTGTCCGAAATAAAAATTGGACAAAGAATTTAAAATGAAAATAAATACAGTACGAGGGAGACTTGTCAGCTGCGGATCACCTCAGGATGGTGCAGCTCGCCTAAGTCTCCAAACCAGCCATGTCACTATGAAAGTAACAGCAAGTGTAGCATGAGTACAAAAATAACATGTACTCAGTAAGTCGCCCACCTAACCTCAGAGAGGTAGTGACGAGAGGTTGAATTAGACACTCACTAAGGGCCAGCAAATTAATTAACAGCATATGATGAACACGGTAGGCATGTAAAGGTAGTAAAGCAACAATATATATAAGGCACTGAAATCCAAGTAAATACTGGAAATAAACAAACAGTTAGCACTTCCTCATTTTCCCCCAAATATTTTAAATAAATAATTTCCTCTTTGTTTTCCCCCAAATATCTTGTCACTTTTAAAATTCCATGAAAAACATTTAACAATTTAACATGCGCATACGGGATAAGGACAACCGGCCTGAGCCGTCATAATAATCAACTTTGTGCACTGCCGAGGATCGAACGGCCCGTACCATAAGTGCACCTCTCAATATAATAATCATCTTTGTGCACTTCCGAGGATCGAACGGCCCGTACCATAAGTGCACCTCTCAATATAATAATCATCTATGCACTGCCGAGGGTCGAACGGCCCGTACCATAAGTGAACCTCTCAATATAATAATCATCTATGTGCACTACCGAGGATCGAACGGCCCGTACCATAAGTACACCTCTCAATATAATAATCATGTCTATGCACTGCCGAGGGTCGAACGGCCCGTACCATAAGTGAATTTTAAATAGGTTGTGGCGTACGGCCCGCTCCCATGAGAGTGGGGGAAATAACACTCCGCTCGCAGAATATAAATTGCGAAGCGGTCACATGCAGTCATGCACAATCAACAGTCCACCCCGAATACGTCAGGAAAACAAGTATCCAAGTAAATGACAGATTTCTCTTTTAAAAACCACAAAATAGTATTTAAATCCCTTTTTCGAAATTCACTTGCCAAGTTTTTATAATGTTTGATAATACAACCTTATATGGAAATACAGTTGCCCGCGAAGGAAATTAATTCTCTTTTTAGATGATTTAGAAAAATAAACTCTAATCTTCCTTAGTCATTCAATTACAATTTCGATTATATTAGCAGTCTAATATCACATACAAGATCACAAGTACAACAGGTAAGGCATGCTAGTGGGTCCTAGGCTACCCAGACATGGCATAATAGAAGCTACGCACAGACTCCCGTCACCTCGCGCGTACGTAGCCCCCGCAGATAGTAACACATACTTAATTAGTTCACCTAGGGGGATAATTCCCCCTCACAAAGTTAGAAAGGAGACTTACCTCGCTCTGAAGTCCCATAACCGGCTTCCGAGCCCTTCCGACGACTCTCATGGATCCACAACGCCCCAAAACTACCACATAACGGGCAAAACAATAAAAATTCATCCTAATACTCACAACAAATTCAAATTATATACTTTCCCAACCCCGCTCAGTGAAATGACCAAAATTTCCTCGGGCCCACGTGCTTGGAATCCGAAATTTCTCGAAGGTATATTCTACCCATAGTTCCACTAGTTCAAATGTACAATTTACTCTACATTCCATGCTCAAATTCGTGGCTAAAAATCTAAATTTCCATTTTCTAGGTTTCTTTAAGATTCCTCAATTTCCTACAAATTTCCATGTCTAATTCCATGCATGTACTTGTATTTAACTTTAAAAACATGAAGGAGTTACTTACCTTGACAATGCATGAAGAAATCCTCTCTTTAAAGCCTCCCAAGATCGCCTAAGTCAAAGAAGAAATGAAGAAATGGCCAACAATTCACGGTTTTAAAACATTCTGCCCAGCCTCGATTCCACACCTGCGGCCCTACCTCCGCACCTACGCTCCCGCAGGTGCGACCAATCCCCCGCACCTGCAGCTTCCTCGACTCCAGCCCAAAATCGCACCTGCGCCCCATTTGTCCGCACCTGCAGCCAAAGCCTCGCAGGTGCGGTCGCACCACACACCAGGAACTTCAGCTTTTTCTCAACTTCAAATATTGATCCGTTAACCACCCGGAATCCACCCGAGGCCCCCGGGACCACGTCCAATTATACCAACATGTTCCAAAACATAATGCGGACTTGCTCGAGGCCTCAAATCACATCAAACAACATCAACACCATGAATCGCACTCAAATCCCAACTTTATGAACTTGAAATTCCAAACTTCCACATCCGATGCCGAAACCTATCAAATCACGTCTGATTGACCTCAAATTTTGCACACAAGTCATATTAGACATTATGGACCTGCTCCAACTTTCGAAATCGTATTCCGACCCTGATATCAAAATTTCCACTTCCGGTCGGATTTTCTTCAAACCCTTCAAATTTCTATCTTTAGCCAAATGGCTTCAAAATGACCTACGGACACCAAATTCACTTACGATCGCGCTCCCAACTCCAGAATAACCATACAAAGCTATTCCCAGACTCAAAATCCCAAACAGATATCAATAACTCTGAAATGCACTTCAGGCCCAAATTTATGAAATTCTTCTAGAATGCTAACTTTCACAATATACGTTGAAACGCTCTCGGGTTATCCAAAACCCGGTCCTGACATACGCCCAAGTTCGAAATCGTCATATGAACCTGCTGGGACCTTCAAATCCTGATTCGGAGGTCGTTTACTCAAAATTCCAATCTTAGTTGATTCTTCCAACTTAAGGCTTCTAAAATGAGAATTTTCTTTCCAAATTAACTCTAAACTTTTCGAAATTCAATTCTGACCACACTTACAAGTCATAATACCTGAAATGGAGCTGCTCATGACTTCAAATCGCTGAACGACACGCTAGAGCTCAAAACGACCGGTCGGGTCGTTACACCTAAAAATCCTAACCTTAAAAGAAAAAAGGGCTCTTGTTTTGTTTGTGGAAAACCAGGACAGTATGCCTCACAGTGCAGGTACAGATCAGGAAATGACAAAGGAAAAATTAATACTCCTAAGGCTAACTTAGCTGAAGGAGGTGATATTATTGCAGCTGTCATTTCTCAAGTAAACATTGTAGCACATGCAAAAGAATGGGTGATAGACTCTGGGGCTACTCGGCACATTTGTGCAAATCGAGAAGCATTTTCCTCTTATACTCATGTAGAGGATGATAGAGAAGAGCTTTTAGAGGATGATAGAGAAGAGGTCTACCTTGGAGACTCAAGTACTACCAAAGTCTTGGGTAAGGGTAAAGTTCTCTTGAAACTCACCTCAGGAAAAACTTTAGCCCTTGTTGAGGTACTGCATGTTCCTACTATGAGGGCAAACTTGATCTTTGTATCCTTATTGGGAAGAGCCGGAGTGAAAGTGTCATTTGAATCTGATAAGATCATAATGACCAAAAATAATGTGTTTGTGGGAAAGGGCTATTGTAACCAAGGACTCTTTGTACTTAATATTTCTGATGTTATCAATGGAAATGCATCTGCTTCTGCTTATATGGTTGAGTCTATTTCTTTATGGCAGGCTAGATTAGGACATTTAATGTCGCGTATATAAAGAAAATGCAGTCACTAGGATTAATATCTGGTTTAGACTCAAATAATATTGACAAGTGTGAAATATGTGCTAAAGCTAAAAGTACTAGAAAGACTTATTTTCCCGTAAATAGAGAAACTGAATTATTGTCTTTAATTCACACTGATTTAGGCGACTTGAAGCAGACTATGACTAGAGGTGGTAAAAGATATTATGTGACCTTTATTGATGACTTTTCTAGATATACTAAGTTGTATTTTCTTAGAAAAAAAGGTGATGCATTTAATGCTTTTATTTCTTATAAAACTGAGGTTGAAAATCAACTTAGTAGAAAAATCAAGAGAATTAGATCTGATAGAGGTGGAGAATATTTATCTTTAAATGATTTTTGTGAAAAGAATGGAATAATTCATGAAGTAACTCC